>PVJC01018502.1:0-31281 GCA_004026665.1 Murina feae | reverse complement strand
TGACAATTTTTGGGGGTTAAGGGTGTTGGGGATGCGTGAAGAGACTGGACAATAATTGTACACCTATGGATGAGGACAATGGGGGGGGCAAGGTCAGAGGTTGGGGTGGGAATTGGGAGGAGGGGAGCTATGGGGGAAAAAAGAGGAACAACTGTAATAATCTGAACAATAAAAATAAATTAAAAAAAAATAATAATAACAGTGCTTCGGCTGGGTGCCCATTTGTCTATTCTAAGCTGGGTCTCACTAAGGCCTGGAGTCCAGGGTGATAGGGACTCCAGGTTAGAAGGTTCTTGACACTGGCCTTCTGGTGCTTGGTTGTGTGGCCTTAGATACCTGCAAGGACCCTTAACTTCTCTCAGAGAGCATTGATAGGTGGCTCTTCAGGCAGCAAGTTTAGTTCAACCTATTAGCAAATAGCTCAATTCTTATTAGAGAATTGGAGGAGGGTACTGCTGGTAGACTGGTCAAATTGCTGATTAAATTCAATTTATTAAACACTTATTAAATTGCTCCTCTGTGCCAAGCCCTGTAGAGGGTACTGGAGATATGACACTGAACGGGAGATCAGAAAATGGTATATTTAAGAACTGGTGGGGTTAGGGCCTTGGAATGGGTTGTTTTTTGGGGCCTTCCAGAAGCCAACTCTGAGATGAGGTTTAGCTTATGGATCTATTGGAGATCTTGGGCTTAAACTCTGAGGAAGGGAAAGAAACAGCTCAGGCACTGGGAGAAGTTGGGCTGCAAGGCAGTCTCAACAAAGGCCTCAGTTAACCCTACATGAAGCTCTGAAGCTGGGATGACCCTTATTATTAATAAACTAGGGACCCAGTGCATGAAATTCATGCACTGGGAGGGGGGGTTCCTCAGCCCAACCATCCCCCTCTCACATATTGGGAGCCCTCAGGGAGTGTCCTACTGATCCCCTTGGGGAGCGGGCCTAAGCCATAGTCTGGCCTCCCTTTGTGGTAGGCGACCAGGCTAATCAGGGGAAGCCACACGCCCCATCACCCTACTGCTGCAGCCACTGCCAGTCATTGCAGCCACCAAGGTGTTTTCATCAACACGGACTCCAGTCCTTTCACCATGAAGACATGACAACTTTCTTTAGGCATTTTCAAGAAGTGTCTTTCATAGGATATGACATTTCTTTCTTTCTTTTTTATCCTCACCTGAGGATATGTTTCCATTGATTTTTAGAGAATGTGGAAGAGAAGGGGAAAACAGAGAGAAACATCAAAGTGAGAGGAACACTTTGATTGGTTGCCTCCTGCATGAGCCCTGACCTGGGCCCCGACCAGGGAGGAGCCTGCAACCTAGGTACATGCCCTTGGTCAGAACTGAACCCAGACCCTGCAATTAGCAGGCTGAGGCATTATGCACTAAGCCAAACCAGCTAGGGCAGGATATGACATTTCTTAGTCCTCCAGCAGTGGACCTTCATTTTTTTTCTCCAGGAGTGTGGTGGAAAAACCCTAGATCGCCTTTTTGGATTCTTATTACCCAAGTTACTAAGAATATTACCAGTGGTGTACAGGGAGCTTAGCCAATGAGTGGTAAAATAAAGGTGTTTCCTCTGTAGTTCACTCTGATCACAGGCTCCATCCCTGCCCCTCCAATCCCAGCTCCATATTGCCCAGGCCTGTAACCTCTGCCTGAGGCTATAGGCCTGGGCAGGGGAACCCAAAGCCCCTCTGATCGCCGGCTTCACAGAGCCCAGGCTTCTGTGATCACCAGCTCTGATTCTGCCCCCTGCCATCGCTGGCTCTGCCCTTGCCCCACTGGCAGCCTCTGGCCGAGGCTGCAGGCCTGGGCAGGGGACCCCCAGACCCCTGATTTGCCGGCTCTACCGATGCCCAGACCCCTGTGATAGCAGGCTCCCCTCCTGCCCCTCTGATTGCTTGCTCTGCAGAACCCAGGCCCCTGCGATCTCTGGCCTTGCCCCTGCCCAGGAATGAGGCTTCTGGCCCAGGCCTTATGCCTGGGTAGGGCACCCTCATACCCCTCTGATCACCAGCTCTGCCCCTGCCCCCTCTGATCACTGGCTCCACCCTTGCCCATACCTGAGGCCTCTGGTGAAGGCCTCTGGCCTGGACAGGGGACCCCCAGCCCCCTCTGATCGTCTGTTCCATCCCTCGGGCCCCCCGCCTCCCCTGCCACCTGCCTGGCTAACAGGCATGATCACTTCAGAAGCAGGGCTGAGCCAGACTGGGCGCCACCATCTTATGGCCATGGGGGTGGCCATCTTTGTCATGGAGTGATGCCTAATTTGCATATTACTCTTTTATTAGATAGGATAATAATAAATAATAATAATGTTGCAGGGAGTATTCCAAGCCTTTATAGTCTCCCAATGACCAGTCATTGAATATGGACTGTCTTCTTAGGAATAAGGTAGCTGTCTCCAGCCAAGGGTAGTTTCCAAGAGACATGACAGCTCAGGGCAATCAGCCAGAAGTACTCTCAGCAGCTGGGACACTAAGTTCTGATGGGAAACCTGGTGTTGCACCATAGTGTCTACTTTAGTCCATTTAGGCTGCTGTAACAACATGCCATAGACTAGGAAGCTTATAAACAACAGAAATTTATTTCTGACAGTTCTAGAGGCTGAAAGTCCAAGATCAGGGTGCCAGCATGGTAGGGTTCTAATGAAGACCCTCTGGTTGTAGATTGCTGACTTCTCACTGTGTCCTCACCTAGTAGAAGCGGGTGAGCGATCTGGGGCCTCTTTTAAAAGGGAACTCATCCCATTTATGAGGGCTCCATTCTCTGGACCTAACCACCTCCCAAAGGCCCACCTCTGATACCCTCACCTTGGGGTTAGGATTTTAACATAAATTTTGGGGTGAGGGTGGGGGAGACACAAACATTCAGATCATAGCAGACAGGATGAAAACTATGGCTAGATATGGTCATTCTGTGCAAGATCCTAAATGTGAAGTGAATCAATGAGTGGTTAGTTGACTGGAACATCCAAGTTGATCATCAATGAAGTACCTGTAAAACTAACTCATCTTAGTGTTAAGAAGAGACAGAGAAAATGGACTCTGAGTTGTTACTAACAATGATGGCCTCTTTGTCCTAGGTAAATCAGACTTTCCTCTGTTGCTAACCATGCACACACCCTCAAACATCCTCTGCTTCTTCCAGTATGTTTTTACTTCAAAGGTTGTCAAGCTCTCCTCGGCAACCTGAGTGATCTGTCTAAACTATCCACTCTCTAAGCAGTCCTAGTGCTGTTTCTGGCCTTCTTTTCCACTCATTTTCAAGATATCTGTAGAAGTGAAGCCAGATAGGCATTTGGTTGACATGGTCCAACATCTGAATATATAAAAGCTTCTGGAAACAGCAATGATTTAAACAAATTAGACATTTATTTCTCACTCACATAAACATTTTGGCAGGCTGTTCACAGTTGGTATAGTGCTCCATGCTATCAGGGACTTTGACTTCTCCTGCTGTTATTGTTCTACTTGTGGCCTTGATGTCTTGTCCAAAATGGCAGCATGTACATACCAGGTCACAGGATAAAGAAGGGGACAAAAAAGAAGAGCAAAAGAGATATTACTGATGCTTCTTAAAGAAAAGACAACACTCCCACTTACCTTCCATTGGCTGGATTTTAAATATACTGCTTCTCCCAGCCACTAGGAAGGTTAAGAAATACAGTCTTCATTTTGGGTAGCCATGTGTCCAGCCAAAAGTTAGGAGATGTAACATAATGGAAGAAAGTGCGGAACCTGGGGAAGAATCAGCGAGAATAGACTAGCTATGCTGTGGTATTAATAAATCCTAATAGTTCAGTGGCTTAACATAACTAAGGTTTATTTCTCACTCTGGAACCTAGGTTGATAGCATTCTACCATTTCTCAGTTGTTTGACCTAGAACCCAGGGCTTCCAAGACAGCTGTTACAGGAAAATAGAAAGTACAGAAGGAGAACTCTGGCTCCTAAATGCCTCAGCCACAGGTAACATACATCATTTCTGCTCTCAGCTGCTTAGCCAGAACTAGTCATATGGCCTCCACTTAACTAGCAGGGAGCTGGGAAATGTAGAGATTGATTACTATTAATGAACAACATCTCTGCCACATGATGGGTTAAAACTATTAAATACAATTTAAAAATTTGTGAATGTGTTTATATATAGTGATGAATTGCTACAGCAAGTTGAAGTTTGATGGGACACTTGGTCAGTATTTAATGTTCCTTTCTCTCCCAACTGCCTTTGATGTGGCTCGGAGCCTCAGTTTACTTCCAGCCCTGACTGTTGATTTGTGCTTTTCTCTGAATCCACAGTCTTGAAGAAAAGCAATGGGAGCTGATGCTAGATTTTCCCATCTGACACACAGGAGGCCTCCTTTTAAACAACAATAAAAATAGCCCTCCATTTATGCTGCTGGTTTTTTTTTTTTCTCCCTTTGTCTCTTCTATTGAAGGAGCCAATTAAACAAAGTGTGTGTTTTCGGCGCCTGTTCTGTGCTCACTTTAAGATTTAATCAACCCTTTGAACCTGCAGTATAACTGCTTCATAATGTCAAGATAATATATTGAGATCAGCTCAAACCCACCGTTCCCAAGGGTGGTTTTGTTTAAAGGAAAGTTGTAATTGAATTTCTAAATAACCACCAAGCTTTCAATGTACCAAAATAAACATTATCCAAACAGAAACTTACCCTGGAGTTTCTGTGTAACGTACGTGTATTTTAAGAAGATAGAGGTTTTTATGTTTTAAAAAGTGAGTTGAAGTCTCTGATGTCTCTTTAAAATTAATCTCCCCCCCCCCCCGCATTTCTTGAGATAACCAAAGTCAAATACCCTGATTTATGAATTAGGCAAATCAGCAGCTGATTTGAAACACTGAAATAGTTGTGTGTATTTTTTTTTTTTTTTTTTGCTTTGTAGGAAGTTGCCTTTCAGCCACCTTTAATCCCTGAGCTCTATTATTTCTCAATATTTCTAAATATCTTCAGGGTTGCTCACTGCCTACAAAATAAAGTCCAAATTTTCTAGCCTGGAATTCAACACTCCCTGTGATCTGTCTCCAGCATAGTTTTCAAGGCTTATCTCCAAATACAAAACGTTTCCCCCTTTCATCCAAGCATGCACCCAGCTCAGCAATTACAGCCCACAGTTCATCTCTTGCAAATGTGTTTGACACTTTCTACTTGGGTGTTTGTTGATGCTATTACCTCAACCTGGAATGCTCTTTACCCCAAATTCATCTATTAAAATACCACCCCAGTCAGTAGCCTCTTCTAGTTCCTCTCGGTTGTGTTAAATGTCACCTTTGTGTTTCATAGCACTTGGGGACATGTTTGTTGTTCTACTTTCCTCACCCTGTCTGTATCAGAATACTTTCTGTCCAGCTTCCACTTAAGATCATAAATTTCTTAAAGCTAGAAAGCATGCCGTCGGTTTTTCCTTCTTCCTTAGTTTCCATGAACATTTATTGAGTACCTACTAAGTGCCTGGCACGGTGCTCGAGGCTCTGAGAATTACATGTGAAGCACAGATTATACCCTAAAGAATCCCACAGGAAAGACTCCATGCAATACTGAAAAAAGACGAGATGGAGTGAAGAATGAGATTGGGGGTAGCAATAACACGCACAATGCACATGGGAAGTTATACTACCGAATGGACAATATCTATGGCATGACTGCTGTATTACTGAACGTGGAAAGAGTTTAAAAGAAGGGAATGCTGCCACCAACTTGAGAGAAACTTCTTGGAGGAGCCTGATTAGGAATTCAAGGACAAGGAGAAAGGATGTGTAAGAGGTAGGGGAAGAGCATGAGCAAGGCAAGGGAGTGGAGAAGTTTAGTGGCACTTAAAGGTAAGAGTAGATAGTTTTTAAATTATTTACGAAGGGGATCATCAGAGTCAGATAAAGACAGTTTTTTGGGGGACTATCTGGAGGAAATCCAGGTAGGGAGCCCTATAGGCAGTAGAAAATGTGGGTTGGAATTCAAAGAGAGGCCAGGACTGAGTAGGGTTAACATTTAAAGTAAGTATGTTTATTTTCAAATTTGGGCATCAATATACATTAGCATTTTACTACTAGAATGTCTATGTATTTAATTATTGGAGCATCTAAATACTTAAAAACTTCTTTACTGAGATGTAATACACACACCATAAATTTCACCCATTTAAAGTGTACAACTCAATGATTTTAAGTTTATTCACAAGGTTGTGCAACCTTCAGCACAATGTAAGATCATATTCATCACCTCTGAAAGAAACTCCGTGCCCATGAGCAGTCATTCCCCATTTCCACACAACTTCCCTTATGTCCAAGGCAACCATCATTTTACTTCCTGTCTCTATAGATTTGCCTATCCTGGGCATTTTATATAGATTCATACAACATATGGTATTTTATGACTGGCTTCTTTCACTTAGCCTGTTTTCAAGGTTCATCCACGTTGTAGCATGTATCATACTAAATTCTTTTTCATTGCTGAATAATGTTCCATTGTTTGTATGTAGCATATTTGGTTTGACCATTAATAAGCTGATGGACATTTAGGTTATTTCTTCTTTTTGGCTGTTGTGAATAATGCCACTAGACCTGCACCTGAGGTGTTCAACACTGGGCCCTGGGGTCTCTTCTTCCCCCCAGGATTTTACTGTGCTCTTCCTGACCTGGTTAGACATGGATCCTTTCAGTTCTTTTCTTTTCTAAAAAATATATTTTATTGATTTTTTTTTTTTTACACAAGGAAGGGAGAGGGATAGAAAGTTAGAAATATTGATCAGCTGCCTCCTCTACACCCTCTACTGGGGATTTGCCTGCAACCAAGATACATGCCCTTGACCAGAATTGAACCTGGGACCCTTGAGTCCACAGGCCAACACTCTTATCTAGTGAGCCAAACCGGTTAGGGCCCTTTCAGTTCTTTGAACATATTTATAATTGTTACTTTGGAGCCTTTGCTATGTCCAGCGTCTGGGGCCTTTCAAAGGTAATTTCTCTTTTCAGTTGCTTTTTCGCCTATGTATAGGCCATACTTTCCTGCTTCTTTGCATGTCTAATAGAGTTTTTTGAAAAGTCGATATTTTAGACAATATATTGTAGCAACTCTGAATACTGACTTCCCCCTTCCTCTGGGGTTGATATTATTATTGTTTGCTTGATGGATTGCTTATTTATTTAGTGGCTTGGCTGGACTAATTTTGTGAAATCTATTCCCCTTGCCTCTGATGTCTCTGCTCAGATTTGTTTTTCTGGCTACTTAAGGGTCATCTTTGAATCTAAAAAGGCTACTTATTGGTCAAAAGTTGTGCTCAGGCTTTTTTAGCCAGTTAGATTTCCTCCTCGTCCTCCTTGTCCTCCGCTTCTTCCTTGTATATGTGTTCCTTTTTCTGGTATATGTGTGTAGGGTGGAGGTTACTATCACAGTCCATGGAATTTATGTGTTGGCCTCATATTCAGCCAGAGACTCGCTTAAAATTTCCATTTTTTAAAAAAATATATATTTTATTGATTTCTTACAGAGAGGAAGGGAGAGGAAGAGAGAGTTAGAAACATCAATGAGAAACATCGATCAGCTGCCTCCTGCACACTCCCCACTGGATATGTGCCCGCAACCAAGGTACATGCCCTTGACTGGAATTGAACCTGGGACCCTTCAGTCCACAGGCCGATGCTCTATCCACTGAGCTAAACCGATTAGGGCTAACATTTCCATTTTTATTGCTCCTGAAAGGGCACAGTCCTGTCTTGCGTGCCTATGTCAAGATTTTAGGGATGTATGTGGTTTTATCTTTAATCCTGGCTTCCTAGGACTTCCCCTGGGTCAGAGCAGCTTATTGTTTCATCAGAGGTTGTGCTCAACTCCTAGTGCCCGTGAGGCTTCTGCTCTTTGCTGATTAATCTGTGTGTGGCTTGGGGAATGCTTGTAAGTCTGACCCATGTCCAGGTTTGATTGCTCCCAGGAACACAAAGACTACCACAGGGGCATAGCCTTCCTGACCCTCCCTCCCCCAGGGCTAACTGTGACCCCAAGAGTGTTCTTCTTGGATGGAGTATTTTTTTACCTTGTTCCTTTCTGTTAAAGTTCTAATCTTTCCACCACTTTACTTGCTGCTACCAGTATCACGGAGCTACCAGCACCTTCTCAATTACGTCTTTACCATGGTCCCCTTGTTTATAACAACACCCTGAGGCATATAATTTCCCACATTCTCTTCCAAATAATGTCAGTTCTCCCAGACAGTGCCGTGTAGCTCTTCATCCTTATGGCCTGTCTCTTCCTCTGGGAAGAATCTGTGCACCACTGCATAGGACCTGGAGTATGAGTGATTTCTCCTGGGGTGTGGATTACTTCTCGTGGAGTGACACTCTTGCTCACAAGCAGGTATCAGAAGCGGTGGTGGCTTCTTGTCGCCTTAGTTTTCCCCTCTCAGCATGGAACGTTCACCTGATGAATGAGCGGGAGCAGAAACAATCGGGGCCGCAGTATGTTTAGCTTTTCACAGCTAGAGTAGAGCTTCCACCACACAAATAGGGTCTGGATGGGAGAAGGGATCCTCAGTCCTTCCAGCCACACTCACCTCGAGCAGAGCTTCTGCCACATGGTGCTGGAGGAGCATAAGAAACACTGAATGGAGCCTTGTTCTTCCCAGAGTGAAACTGTAGCCCTAGACTGGGAACTGAGGGAAAAGGGAGCCCTGCCTTCTTGGCCATATTCACCTGGACTAGAGTTTCCATAACAGAACTAAGGGAAGAGGAGGGAGAAGATCATATGTCAAACACCACTCTCTTTTTCTTACTGAGAGTTCATGGATTTTCTTCAAAAAATGTTTCTCCCTTTACTGTATGGCCTTAGAAAATCCTAAAGACTGTAAATGGTGTTTTGAAAAATAATTTTTTGCCACTCAAATTATTGTTTTTTCTGTGAAGGGGTTTGCCAACCTCCTCACTCCGGCATTTTTGAAGTTCCTAAGATCAAGTATCTTAATATCATCATTTAATCACAATGCAACCATGGAATCACTGATTCTTGTCTGTCTCATACCCTATCTGCCAAGATATCCTGTTGGTTCTACCTTTAGAATTTATCCAGAATTCAACCTCTTCTCACCTCCTCCACAGCTATCATCCTGACCCAAGCCACCACTTTTTCTCATCTCCAAAAGCCTCATTGGGATTGTTTTCACCCTTGATTTTTTGCTTTCTGTTCTCAACACAGTAGCCAGTGTAATTATTATTATTATTTTTAAAAAGCACAAATTATATAAAGCCATTCCTCAACAAAGGCCCCTTCTGATCTGACTCTGCATTACCCCTTTGCCCTCCCTATCCTTTTGTTTATTGTATTCCAGCCAATCAGTTTCTCACTGAACTGGCAGGCCCACTTGTACCCCAGGGCCTTTGCAATGACTGTGCCCTCTGTTTCAGGGTAAATTTCTCCAATTATCTACATTTTGAACTCCTTGCTTCAAGTAATGGCTCAATGCAATTTTCCTGAAAAGACCTACCCTGACCATCTTTACATTGCAACATTCCTCCTTCCTCCCAGCACTCCTAATCCCACTTCTCCTCTTTACTTTTTCATTTTTCCATGATGCTTGCCACCTTCAACCATGTAATATAACATACTATGATGATTACTTCTGGCCCGCTTCCCTCACTGGAATATGAGCTGTATTAATTAAGGTAGGAATGTTCATCCTTATTTACTCTTGCAGCTTCAGCACTTAGAATCTGCCTGAAACAAAGCAGTTGTTCATTAAAGATTTATTGCATGAATTCACAAGCTCTGATTGGTTATGTGAACAATGTGGCTAAATATAACTTGAGCAATAAAAAGAATAAAAGATGAATTTTTGGCTCTGTATTCAGAATAAACTAATTAATGCCTTCTTCTGACACATTTCATATCCTCATGGGGCGAAAGTGGAAATTGTCCACTGGTGTTCCCAGGAAAATACCAAAGACAAAATTATTGTTACAGTTTCATGAAGGTGGGTGTGGGACTTTCCTATCAGACTGCACACCTCTCTTCACTAAGGGTTTAAGAGTTAAACCTATTACATCGAGAGAACAAGAAGGAAGCAGGGGTGATGTGGCTGCCCCACTTGAAATGATTTCCTTCCTCTGCCCTTTGATTCACCCTATCCCGGGGCAGGAGGAATGATGTGGTTAGTTGCTAAATTTGGGAAGAATAAACCTGGCTTGCTCAGCTCAGTATCTCTAGTTTTCCTGGAGGGAGAGTGTCTGCCTCCAGGTACTAGTTCTTCTCTGCTCCTTTGGACATAAGTCTTAGCCTCATCTCTCTACCCAGATGGGGTCACCCATCCTAGTCAACTGGGGTACACAAGTCTGTCTTTTTCTACAATTCCATTAACAGGCTCATCTTCTATCTATAATAATAAAAGCATAACATGCAAATTAGACCGGACATCCTTCTAGACAAAGCTGGGGCTGTGAGAGAAGACCGGGCCCTGGGTACCAGAGGGAAGCCGGTGCCAGCAGCCAGGGGAAGGAAGGCCACTCTTGTGTGAATTTCATGCATTGGGTCTCTAGTTTCATAATAAACTGTACTCTCCAGTACTTAGCCTTTATAACAAGGAGGGTAATGTCACTCTTTTGTCTTGATTCTCAAATTGCTGAGAAGTCAGGAGAGAGAGAATGATGAGTCTGTCTTTTTCTACAATTCCATGGAGAAAGCTCAACTTCTATAATAATAAAAGCATAATATGCAAATTAGACCTGAAAACAGCCCTCAGCCTCTCACCCAGGCTGGCCACAATCCCATGGGGTGAGGGTCCTCACTGGGGGGCTTGGCCAACCTGCAAACAGCCATCAGCCCCCTCATCCAGGGTGGCCAGGCACCCCAGGGGGGACCCCCACCTTAAAGGGGCTGTGGTCAGCCTGAAAACAGCCCTCAGCTCCTCACCGAAGTTGGCCATGCCCTCATGGGGTGAAGGCTCCTGCTGGGGGGCATGGCCAGCCTGCAAACAGCCATCAGTCCCTCGACCAGGCTGCCCCATGCTCCAAGGGAATCCCCCCACCCTGATCTGGACTACCCTTCAGGGCGAACCAGCTAGCTCCCGCCCATGTATCAGGCCTCTATACTAATAAAAGGGTAATATGCTAATTAGACTGGGAGGCCTTCCAGGAGACTTTCCGGATGTTCTTCTGGACAAAGTCATGATGATGGGGCCAACGTAAAGGGCGGTTAGAGGCCAAGAGGGGAGGGCAGTTGTGGGTGATCAGGCTGGTGTGGGAGGGCAGTTGGGGGTGAGCAGCCCAGTAGGGGGGCGGTTGGGGGTGATCAAGCTGGCAGGCAGAGTGGTTAGGGGCATTCAAGCAGGCAGGTGAGTGGTTAGGTGCCAGCAGTCCTGGATTGCGAGAGAGATGTTCGACTGCTGATTTAGGCCTGATCCCTGTAAACTGGCAGTAGGACATCCTTCAAGGGGTCCCAGATTGGAGAGAGTGTAGGCTGGGCTGAGGGACACCCCCCTCCCATGCACAAATTTTGTGCACTGGGCCACTAGTAACATATTAACTAACTGACCATTTAAAGAAAACATTTGCCATCTCCTACTCTGGATTGGGTCAAGAGCTGAAAGCACTGCTTGGATGACAATGCTGGAGAGAGATTTAACAAAGATAAGATAAAGATGAACCTTTCTCCAGAATGAGAAAAATATGAAAGTATTGAAGGGTAGAAGGTTAAAGCCACTGAGGGAGACACTGATGGGAAGAAAGGCAGAATGAGATCTCAAGGGAGGGGCAGGATGGAGGCAAAGATGGAAGTCAGAGCTTGTGAAAAGGATGAAAAAGTAGAGGTTGGTGAGATTCCAGATAATTGTTTAGGTAATAAGAGGTGAGTTGATAAACTCTTGGTTGGGTCTCTTTGGCAGTTTGAATTTCCCATAATGCCTAGAATACAACAGAACACTATGTGGGCACCAACCAATGTTTTTTTGAATTGAAAAAGTTACCCACTCAGTTTATACACTGAGGTCCCCACAGAGCATTTTGCTTTCAAGCTCCTAGACCACGTGAGATGGGGGTGGGGGCTGAATAATCTTATTCCCACTACACAGCTGGGGGACTGTGGCTGAGAGGGTCAGTGATGATCCCAAGGTCACCAAGCCTGGAGGCCTCCTCAGCTGGGGCTGGAAGTCAGGCCTGTCTCTTGCAGGCTGCTTGAGAACTTCAGAGACAGAGAGGGCTGGTGTGGGAGTGGGGGTGGGGCTGGGTTTTCCACCCAGGAGAGCTTGCTGCTAGTTTTTGTCGACTGCAAAGGAACTCTAGTTATGAAAACACGACTTGAGGTTTTTAGAGAAGGCCTCTGATTTTGCAACACCTGTGCCCAAAAGGGACGGGGACTGCATTTTTGCAACAGACTTGAGCTTTTGCTGGAATGTGGGGTGGGGTGGGAGCCAGAAGGAGAGTGGATGAGAATTTCTGCCAAAGGCCTGGGCCTCATGGAAACCAGATTTGACATGAGGAGAAGACGCCAGGGCAATCTTTGTGGCCCTTCTCTTTTTCTTGGGCTCACCCCCACTCCCTTTTCCCTTATATCCTTTGATTTTCACTGTTTCCCCAGCTGCATGAGGCCTGTTCCCCAGGGCCGAGGCTCTGGTGCACGCTCTGACCGCCTTCATTCCTCTTCCCAGGCCCCATCCAAACCCTGGGCTGTGTCCCATCTCCTCAGAAACACTTCCTAAAACATCCATCTCTGCTGCCTGCCTGCCTGGGTTCCCTGAAAGCAGAGCCTGCAGGTGGTGTATTTTGGAGACAATCCCGAGAAGGAGGACTTGGGGAGGTAGGAAGTGCATTACAGAAGGAAGAAAAGCCATAGGAAGTTGTGTCGTTGAGGTTGCTCTTATTGGTATGGAGCTTCATCCTGTGAGGACCCCGGTGAACACTAAGACATCTCCCAGAACTGGCGGTCCGAAGGGCAGGAGTTGGGAGCATGTATCCCTCACTTCCTGACTCCTGCTGGTCAGAGATTATTCCTGGGAGCCTTGACGCTCCCAAATATCTGGACTGCACTTGCCCACAGGATGAGAAGACCCTGAGGCTCTGTCAAAGCTCCAAGGCATAGAAGTAGAGGTGGAAGGGTTGGGAGTGGGCTCAAGGTTGGACGCTGACAATGAGCTTGCACAGAGCTGTCCACAACAGCTAGGGCTGAGGTCAAAGGTGGGTGAGAAGACGTGATGTGAGCACTAATATGCCCACTCTGAAGCTATGTTATGGAGGCATACAGATTTAGAATAGTTTCATCTTCCTGGTGAAATGAACCTTGCATCAAACACACTGAGCCCATCTATTTTGAGTAAGACGATCTGCCTTGAACTATATTGGGCTTTGTATTAATAAAGCAACACTAATTTTCTTTAGTTGATGTTTGCCTGGGGCATTTATCTCTATCTTTTTCCTGCCAATATTTCTGTGCCTTATGTATTGATTATAAATAATGTGTAGTTAGGTTGGGAAATAATTCAATTATTTTTAATAAGAGATTTTTACTTTCTATATGCTTATTGTTATTATTTGTATAATTGCATTTTTCTACCATTTTATTTTGGACAATTTGTGTTGTTTAAGTCATCCAATGTGTGGTACTTATGGCAGCCTTAGGAAGCTAATACATCCTTTCCCCCAAAATAATCACACTGGCAAATGCTCGAGAACCCTCACTTACTCCTGTGTCTATTAATTCCTACTTGGAGTTTCTTAAACTTCTGTAGTTTTTTTCTCTGCCTGTTTCTGGTTGATGTTGCTTACAATATTTTTTGGCCTTCATAGATTTGACACTATCAACTTTCTAATCAACATTTTTAATCCGGTGATGTCAGTCTTATTTTCCAGGTTGTTATAGACTCATTCAACATTATATATATTTTTCTCTCATGCTTGTAGTTTGGGGCCATCCATTTTCCTGAACCATTTTTTTTTTTAAGTTTCACAGAGAGGAAGGGAAATGGAGATAGAAACATCAATGATGAGAGAGAATCATTGATTGGCTGCCTCCTGCACGCCCCATACTGGGGATCGAGCCTGCAACCCAGGCATGTGCCCTGGCTGGGAATTGAACCGGGACTTTCTGGTTCATGGATGGGAGCTCAAGTACTGAGCCATAATGGCTGGCGTCCTGAACCAATTTTGATACAGATATTATAAACTCCATTTTTGTATGAAAACAATGATGCCAAAGGGTAAACTACTTGTCTCTAATCACACAACCATTAAACAGAAACGGTGGGAGTAGGACACAGGCACCCTAATTCCTAAGTCAACATGTATTTCATAGCCAAGAATGGCAGGATGACTTCTCTGGTATGATATTCTGGCAGACTTATTAGAGTCTACCTAAACTAATGTGTTGAGAATGGTTCTGAGGCCTCATCCAAGTCCCATGCTAATCAGTTAGAGATGTCTGCCATGGGTGTGGGAGGGAGAAGTGGCAGCAGAGTGTCAGGAACTTGCTTTGTCTGCACTAGGTCTTGTTATTCCTCAAAATTTTAGCTCATGCTCTTGAGACTTCAATTTGAAAACAATGCAATGAAATATCCAAAATATTAATTTACATTCTAAAAGATTAATCAGAAAAGAGGAATAAAATGAACGTGATTAAAAAAATCTTCTATTTCTAGTTAATTTTTTTTTAATGGAGGTGGCAGTGGTGTAGACTAAGAAGTGAGGGAGCAAGCTAAGTGGTTTTAAATCTTTGACAGAGGTCCCCACAATCCCCTCTTCGGTTTAGATTAATTTGTTAGAAGAGCTCACAAAACTCAGGAAACCTGTTTACTTACTAGATTACCAGTTTACACTGAAAGATATTAACGGATACAAATCGGCAGCTTAATGGAGAGATACATAGGGCTTGCAAAGTCCCACAGTAAATAAGACAGGCCAACCAGCTGTCCTTTTGGGTTCTTACGGAGGCCTCATTATACAGCCATGATTGACCAAATCCTTGCTTGTTGGTGACTAGCTCAGAAATTAGGGATGGGGCTGAGAGTTCTCATCACATGGCTGGTTTCATTGGCAACTAGTCCCATCTTTGAGTGAGGTCCAAAATTCACCTCATTAACATAACAAGAGACACCATTGTAGCTCTTATCACTTAGGAAATTACAAGGGGTTTGAGACCTGTGAACCAAGAACTGTAGATGAAGATCAGAGATATGTGAGATATATAATTCAGTCATCTGAATGACCAAATATATATCTATCTATCTATATATATAATTAATCACAGTATTAAAATACCAGAGGATACAGTGGGGATAAGCATTTCCATTTGTAGACTTGTTATAATGAATAAGCATTATAATGGATATAAAGAACATGAGACAGAATATTCGTTCACTCATTCACTCATTCAGAACATATTTATGGAGGACCTGCTATGTGTCAGGCTCTGGGAATCCAAAGAAAATAAAACATGGTTTTTGGTCATTATGTTCTCAAAGTCTGTTGGGAGAGAAACACATCCCAGCAATTCCAAGGGTCATGTGCCAAGGTCATGGGCCAAGGATTACACAGGTTGCCACATGGGGAAAGGAGTGGTGATGGGGAACTTCCCTGAAGATAAATCTGAAAAGCTGAAACTTGAAAGACAGAGGAGGTGCTATCAGGAGGTGACAAGAGAGGAGCATCCATCAAAGCCTTAGGAGCCCGGCCGGCGTGACTCAGTGGTTGAGCATCAACCTAAGAACAACGAGGTTACAGTTCAATTTCTGATCAAGCATGTGCCTGGGTTGTGGGCTCGACACTGAGTGTGGGGTGTGCAGGAGGGCAGCCAATCAATGATTCACTCTCATCATTGGTGTTTCTCTCTGAAATCAATAAAAACATACATTAAAAAAAAAGCCTTAGAAGTTTTCCCTTCACCGTGTAGCAATGTCGTCCAGTGGGAAATGCTAATTTTCTGCTCTGCTTCACTTCTGGGGACTTGGAATTTGAGCCATCCCCGAGGGATCCTACGAGATACAGCCATTCTCTGTTTTAAGGAATGATGTTATCTGCTGGATGAGATAAATCAACAGTATGTTGGCAGTTGACTGCACTAGTCCTCTTTCAACCCCAGGACTTGTGTGGTTGGTCACACTAGGGCTGTTTTTGGAGAGGGAGGAGGTAGAAGGACTAGGGGCTCAACCCCCTCCAGGGGAGGTGGAAAGATATAGCGTGGGCCTCCCTTGAAGGAGACTGCGGTTCGCTGTTTATATTTAGCCAATAAATGAAATGTGCTTGTCGAGGGTGGGTGTAAATTATTATTTATTGCTTTGTAGAAAACTCCTACTCAGGGTTCTCTGGCAGGCGAAGCTTTGCAAAGAATGTCTGGCAGTAGCAAGGTATGGCATTTATTTCCAGTAGGCGGGAACACTTTGCCTCCAATGTTTGTCAACGTGTCACCATTAAGAAGGAAAACAAAATTGGTGGATGCGTTTCTGGCCAAATGTGTTCATTAGTTAACAGAGTTACTGAGCACCCACTCTGTGCTAGATGCTGAGTATCTAGTGGTAGCCAAGTCACATATGGTCCCCCTGTTATCAATGCAGTAAGACAAATGATAAACAGTTAATAACATTGGTAAATGTGGGTCCAAGAAGCACCCCGTCTCCCATCTGGTTTGGTGCTGGTTTGTCAATAAACAAATGAAAACTGAAGCCTTATCAATGATTGGTGAGTACCCAACAGTCCATCAAAATCGGACTCTCTGGTATCAGATCAATCGGAGAAACTGAATGAGATTTGAAGGCAAGTAGGTCCTCTTCTCTCTCTCCAAATATAGGCCTTGGGACCTATCTGTGCAGAAAAAATCCCAGCCTCTCTCACCTAGCCAAGCTCAGACCTGTTGTTAGTTAATTAGAGAAAGAAATACGGTAGTCGATAGGCCAGTGCAGCCTTTTGTTATATGACTCTGCACTCCAGTAAAATGTGTCTCCAACAATATTCTAAGCATCTGGACATCCTAAACTTCCATAAGTTGTTTGCAGAAATGGTCCCAATTCTCCACCACACCCTTAGAAATATGACTCAGCACATCAACAGATTTAGTCTCTTTCCTGTTCCCTTGAATGTGGGCTGGATTTGTGACTTGCTTTGACCAATAGAGTGAAATGGAAGTGATGCCAGTTCCGGCCTAAGTCTCCAGAAGCCTTGTGCACCTGCACTCTCATTATTGGAAGTCTGACAACACCCTTTGAACAAGCCCAGGTCAGCCTGATGGAGGATGAGAGAACAAGAGGATGGGACCAGGTCCCAGAGGGCTAAAAGAACCCAGCCAAAATCAGGAAAGCCACTCCCAGCACACAACTGATGACAGATACATGAGCATCTGAGCCCAGTCCAGATCAACAGAACCACCCAGTTGGCCCATAGAGTTAGGAGCAATAATAAATGGTTGTTGTTTAAAGCTCTTAAGTATTTTATTCTTTAGAAGGATGGGGGCACTTATGTATCAAAAGTGGAATGATACCTTTTGTACGGAGCTATGTCTCTGTAGGGAGAGTCTAAGAGATCACAAGTGTTTTTTTCTATGATTCTCGACTGAGGATGAGAGCAAACCCACTCCCCACAAAGCTATGAGAGAAGTGGGAGAAAACGTCCCCTTCCCCTCTGAAACTAGAAAATGTTTCTTATTGACTATTTAAAAGGGAGAGTAGAGAAAGGCAGATCTAGCAAGTCATCCTTAACCTAATTTAGGAGATGGAGCCCTCCTTGAAATGTGGAAGATGAAGAATTTGCATGACCAAGAGGAAGGTCAGGGACAACTCAGCAAGTCCTGTGAAGGCCCAGGGGTGTCAGTGAGCCTGGCACCCTCAAAGTTCTAAAAGTTTAGGATGAGTGGAGGGGAACCAAGAAGCCAAGTGATGAGGCAGTGAGACTGGAGAAATAGCAGGAGCCGTCCCTATGTGCCAGCTGAATGGGTTTGGAGTTCATCCTAAGTACAAACGGAAGATGCCAGAGATTTATAAGTAGCAGAAGAATTTCAGTGCAAATAGTTGTCTGCGAGGTGATTCCTGGTAGAGGATTGGGGGAAGTGAGATAGGGAAGTAAAGGCATCAAATAAAGAGAGATTATCAACCAGTTGTCACTGTGGGCAACTGAAGCTCAGACCCACTGGGAACTGTGGGCCCTAGGAGAACCATGTCTCACTGGTAACTCACCAGGCAAAGGAGTAGTGTGTATGTGTCACCCTCTTCAGCACTGGATGAGTGCTCCTCCTCAGAGGGGTGTGGGGGGCGGGGCGCATGTAGATGCCTCCACCCCTAAGCATGCCCAATGGGCAGAGCAGCCTGGTGGGCAGAAGAACCCTCAGGCAAGGAGCCTCAGAAGCTGGCAGCTGGGGTTGGTGAGCATGCCCTAAAGTGGTCAGGGTGAGGCGAGGTGGGAGGAGCACAGTTCTATGCTAGGGGCCTATCCTCCAAGCCTGCATGGTCTAGGTGGGGCAGTGAGTTCTAAGAAACAGAATTGTTCTGCCTCACCCTACCTGTCTGCTCCCATTCTCCCCTGAATACCTCTGTTAGGGATTCTGATTTTGTCACCAGGGCATGAATCTCCTGTCCCTGCTTGGCACCATGTATAGGCGATGCTATCAATGCCTGCCATCTAGGTCTCCATCGTGCATTTGGAAACCAGGACTACATGCACCGTCCTGCCTTCATCGTTGGAATTTAAAGAGTTCACAGGAAGAGCAGGTTGTGGCCAGAGGTGAAGATGTGTTCTCCAAGGATCAACACTTCACCCGCGATTCCTCAGGCTTCACTGTGCAGTAGGATGATGAGCTCTGGCTCTTTGGGTATCTACCTGATACCATTTGCAACTTTTCTTAATGAAACAGAGTGGAGAAAATAAAATTCAAACCAGAGGAAACAAAGTAGCGATGGGAATGCCTCCCATTGGTCTAGAATGGAGAAATATTCCAGGATGAGCTCAGGGTAGGAAGTCTGTATCTCAGTTTTCCTCTGACCACCTGAGGGACCACTGTGGGCATCTGAGGAGCTTAGTTAAGCCAGGGAAACTGAGGGCCATGCTGTTTCATTGGAAGTCTTAAAATGCCCATAGTTGTGACATAAAGGAAATGTGTTGAGCCTCTGGGATATGTTGGTTAATATCATCCCTAAACTCTACAGCTAATTAAAAAACAAAATAATGACATTGTTGCTCTGAAACAAGCCAGTCTCTCTGGTCATAGGACTTATATGTCTGTGTCGGCTCTTCACCTTTGGGGAGACCGTGCATGATTGTGGAGATTGGCAAGTCCAAAATCTGACAGGGTGGGCTGGTGGGCTGGAGACCCAGGGAACTGTTGCAGTTTGAATCCAAAGGCAGTCAGCTGGCAGGATTTCTTCTTGCTCAGGGGAGGTCAGTCATTGTTTTATTAAGGCCTTCAATGGATTGGATGAAGCCCAGCCAAATTATGCAAAGCAATGTGCTTTACTCAAAGTTCACCAACTTAAAATATTAACATCATAAAAGAAAAAAAAAACAAACAAAACACCTTCATAGAAACATTCAGAATAACATTTGACCCAATATCTGGGCACCTGGCCCAGTCAGTCTGACACATAAAATTAACCATCACAGGGATCCAACCTTTGAAAGCCTGCATTGGCCAATCCTTGGATTTGGCTGCTCACAGAGAGGGTTGTAACCTCCTGGGAGGTAGCCCCCTTGGACCTAGTGTAGTTCTCAGGGCGGGGCTCAGTTGTGAGCTCTCCTCAGCCAACACTCCTGGCAGCTGAGGGAATGAGTACCTTGACCCTGAAGGATGGGTCTGGCTAACACATCCCAACACCTCCTTAAGGCTCAAGTCCCGTACCCCTGGCAGTTATCCACTCCTTATCTGGGAGAGTTCTCTCTCCTGACGGACATCCACTCTCCAGGGCAGGAGCCAGTCTCCCTGCCGTCCAGAGCTGCCACTTTACAGCTCCTCACTCAGTTCCCAGTTTTGTTGTTTGCAGGGGATTTCCTGTGTGGATATTTCCTCTTTCCCAGCTCTCTTTGAGAACATGGTAACTTCTTAAAAACAAGAAGACATTTTGCCTTTTCTCTGGCTTGCCAACAGTTGTGTGTGTGTGTGTGTTTTTGTTGTTGTTGTTTGTTTTTTTAAAAAAAAGCTGAAAATATTTTTGAATAAGAGCCTAATCTTTCTGGATGAAGCCACTGGTGGTAACAAGCTTCCCACAAAGAAGTGACCCCTGACCTCACTTGTTTTGTAGACAGGCCTCAGCTGGGCCACATGTTCCCTGCAGTGAAAGTTGCTAATGAGCTGCAGCATTCCAGAATGGAATGTGGTGGTGTCCCCTCCCTCCCTCCCTGCTCAATAGGTTCTTGGAAACTTTGACTTTAAGTGAAATGACATATAACTGTCAATGAAAGAAAGTCCAAAGGTGTAGAAAAATTTTATGAGAGTTTATTTGAGACAAATCTGACGGCCAAGTAAAAATCTCAACAAATTGAAAAAATGCTCTGGAGAATGGCAGTTTGACTGTTCTTTTTATACATTAAAATCAAAGGAGAAAATGTAAGCGAAGATTATATGAAATCCGTTGGTGGTATACTAAGGAGGTGGGAAAAAGCAAAGTGTGAAAATCTCCAGGATTAGGTAAAAAGTAAAATGGGGAGACACATACTTCTTTTCCATCCGTGGGTATAGATAGCTAACATTTAACATTTATAGAAAACTAGAGGACCAGTGCATGAATTTGTGCATGGGTGGGATCCCTCGGCCTGGCTGGCAATCGGGGCATTTGGGGATATGGGAGGTTGGCCGGGGGGAGGGGCTGCAGGAGGTTGGCTGTGGGAGCGCACTGACCACCAGGGGGCAGCTCCTACATTGAGTGTCTGTCCCATGGTGGTCAGTATGTATCATAGCGACCAGTCAACCAGTCTGGTTGCTTAGTCATTCGGTTGCTTAGGCTTTTATATATATAGATAGAGATGGTATTCAGGCAACAAAATAACAAGGAGGAGTTTCATTGCTCTGATGCCAGAGATTGTGCCTATAAGAGTTGGGAAAAGACAATTACTCTGATATTTCAAAGGTAAGTACTAGATGAGTAAAAAAAAAAAAATGAACAGGGCTCTCTTAGGGTAAAGACTGACCTTTGCTGAGAAAGCTGTAGGCCTGGAATGTGACTACCCACCATGGTCTGTCCAGTTAGGAATCTATGATCAGGCCATCCTGTGTGGCTACTTTCAGGTCTTCTGAATTTGTCAGGTCTGCCATGTAGCCCCCTTTCATCCACATAACAAAGCCAATTTTACCCTAGGCTAAGTTACATTCCTATAGCATATTTCTAGTCACACCAAACTTCTAAATAAAAAAACCCCAGACATCGCTAGTATTAAACATTAAAATAAATGTGAGCTACATAAACATTTTAGGAAGATTAATAAAAACGAATAAGAGAATTACTTTCCAACCAGCTTATTCCATTTCAGGGTCATGGATGGCCACAGCCTATCCTGGCAGCTCAGGGTGCAATGCAGGAACCCACCCTGGACAGGACACCCTTCCATCACAGAGCCCCCTCTCCCCCCGCCGCACACACACCTGCACCTCTCCATGCAGAAGTCATCTACTCCTCACAGTATCTGTTACCTATGTCTAAAACCCCTCCATTAGGGCAAAAATGTGGTTGCCATCCTGTCCCTGTTAAAATGCACCATTCTAATTCTTTTTGTACACACCATCCACCTCCTCCCACAAGGAAAAGCTTTTGAAGAGAAAGTTCAGACATAATGAAAAGGGCAGGTATTCCAGAAACTGGGGTGTGTTGTAACTATAGTGGTAGGAGGCTGTTTTAGACTCAGGATGCTCCAATCTCAAGGTACTGCCTGTAGGCGACAGTTGACCTTGGCTTATTGCTCACATACCTAAGGACTGAGCCATTGTCTTGCACCTGACTCCAGACCCTGAGGACACTGGAGTCTATGACTCTGCATCCCATGATAAAGAAGTCTTTTTAAAAAAATCCTAACCCAAAGATATGTTTTCATTGATTAGAGCAAGACAACCCATATGAGCCCCAAGCGGGGATCTAACCTGCAACCGTGTTTTTTTTAAAATATATATATTTATTGACTTTCTACAGAGAGGAAGGGAGAGGGATAGCGAGTTAGAAACATCAATGCGAAACATTGATCAGCTGCCTTCTGCACACCTCCTACGGGGGATGTGCCCGAAAGCAAGGTACATGTCTTTGACCTGAATCAAACCTGGGACCCTTCAGTCCACAGGCCAACACTCTATTCACTGAGCCAAACCGGTCAGGGCTAACCTGCAACCTGTTGGTGTACAGGACAATGCTCCAACCAACTGAGGCACCCGGTCAGGACAAGAAGTCTATTTTTTAATAGTAATAAAATTAGCTTTTAAAAGGTCATTGTATCTTCTGATAAGTGAGAGGAAAGCCACTAGTGTGTACTTAGGCTTCCCTGAGTGCTTTAAGAGCACGCTGGGAACACACCAGAGCCTTGTGTGCCTAACGATTTAAAAATAAGACCATTGTGGAGGCTGGGAACCGATTCCCACAGCCTCCTAGTGCCAAGCCGCTTGGACCTGCTCTTTCCAGCAGGTTGGGGCCGTGAGCAGGACTCTGAGGGCAGCGGTCCTGGCCTCGCCCACCAGTGTGTCCAGTGGGCCTCAATTAACACCCAGCATGACACTGGCACTCAAAAATGGTAATTTCTAGAATTGTGTGATTTCCCCCCAATGGAGCGCAAACTGAATAGAAAACTACTGCCCACCAGGGGAGGGAGAAGCCTTGTGTTTCAAGGGCTTCTTCTGAAGAATGTAGGGCTGTTTATTAAACCAAGGAGTGCACAAACCATTCAAAGAGGTGTGACCAAGCTTGTTGGAAATAATGCAGCTAAGTCAGGTGTTTCAAATTCAAAACTTGGAACTAGTTATTAGCCTTTAACGATCCTCTTCTTGTTGCCCACCCTCCCTGTAAAAACTTAAAAGACATTTGGGAGACTAACATAAGGTGATAAAAATTCCAATTATCTCCTGTTGCCATCATTTAATAAAATAAACAAAAACTTAGGAAGGGTCTAATCTCAGAATGAAGGACAGTTTTTCCCAGGAAAAGACAATTGGCACCTACACTCACATCTAAAAGGGAAGGCATTTTAATTATTTGAAAACAGAAAAAACCGACACATTTTTTAATTTTACACCACATGCGATATAATTCTTTCTTTAATAAAAGTGGATCAGTGTGTGGCAATATATTGGGTGGTACATAACGTTGGTGATTGAATTTGACTACTTATTTATTAACTGCAGTTACTTCATGCTTTTCTTACACAATCTAAAGCCAAATCAGTCTCTCGTCTTGCCCTTACTAAGGCTGTCATCTTTGAATGCTCCTCCTCTCCTTCCATCCTGTATGGCATTTCTGTCTCATAATTAGGTTTCACTTGCTTTTAAACACAAAAATAGTTATTATTATAGGGTCAGTTTTCTTTTTAGATTTATGAACTTATTTTTACTAAAGTTTTAAACTCCTGTCTTGCATCTTATTTCTTCTCTCTGGGCTTATTTTCACACTTTAAAAAATATGTATTTTTATTGATTTCAGAGAGGAAGGGAGAGGAAGCAAGAGGCAGAAACATCAATGATAAGAGAGTTATCACTGATTGGCTGCCTCCTGCATGCCCCACACTGGGGATCGAGCCCTTAACCGGGCCTGTGCCCTGACCTGGAGTAGAACCATGCGCTCCTGGTTCATAGATTAAAGCTCAACCATCGAGCCACACCAGTTGGGCTATTTTCATACTTGATGAAGAATGTTTTTAGTAACTTCTTTTTTCCCCCTCAACTTTTGTGTGTCTGAAAATATATTTGATTTGTTCACTCTTGAATGAAGGTTTAGCTGGTTATAGCATCCTTTTCCCTCTGCACCTTGAATGTATTATTCCTTTATTTCTGGCATCCGTAGCTAATGATGAGATGTTAGTTTCTTTGTGTGTAATATACCTTCTTCATTTCTAGTAGCCCTTAATATTTTCTTTTGCTGTTCTTCAGTTATACCATGAAATGTCTGGGTGGAGCATGGAGAGTTATCTCTCTGGAGGTAGGATAGTTTTGTATGTTGAATGCAGTGGTGGTTAACAAATCTACACATGTGATAAAATGGGGTAGACCTATACATACACTTGGCGCCAATATGTCAATTTTCAGGTTTTGACACTGTACTGGGATTATGTATGATGTAACCAATTGCACTTGTACTATAATTGTGTAAGGTTTGTTTATCTTCCCACTGCTTAGAACTTTGTATGTTTTTTCTATCTGAAGCTTCATATTTCAGTTCTTTAAATATTTTAACTATTACCGTTCAAGTTTGACTCTCCTTTATTCCTTCTATTTTTTCCCTTCTGAGAGTCCTATATTAAGCACACGTTGCAGCTTCTTAATCCATCCAATCCATCCTGTTTATGCCCAGCTTCCTCTCGCGTGTTTCTACCTGTTTATCTCTCTGAATCCTGGGTGAGTATCCCCCATGGTTGTTCACTAAGCTCTACTGGCTCACAGCTTCTGAACCAGTTTTTTTCACTTATTTCTCAGTTTTCATAGCTGTTATCCACACCTGACATTATCTGTGTGTTTATTTATGGCTTTATTTTCTTTCTCTTTCAATTAGAACATAAGCTCCATAGGGCAGCAACTCTTTGTTTTATTCTCTAAAGTACCTGGAGCAACACCTGGCAAATTGTAGGTAATTGAGAAATACATTTTCATTGATAACAGACTCGTGAGGACACGAATAAGTCCGTGAACAAAATGAACTATATAACACCCCTACAATGACCACATCCATTTGACAAGACATGGCATCCATAAAGTAAGTATCAGTTGTTATAAAAGGAACAATCAGAGAACAAGAAAGAACTTAGAAATTAAATATATAATTGATAAAAAAAAAAAACACCCCCCCGCCCCCCCTACCCCCACCCTGCCCCCCCGCAAAAAAAACCCCAAAAAACAAAAAACAAGCAATAGATGAGCTGGAAGTTAGTGTTAAGGAAAATTTCCAACGTGAAGAGAGAAAAAGGCCTATCTTTTTACTCTTTGATGAGGAAAACAGTTCACCATAACAGAGAGTCACTTAGGAGTTCCCACATCTGAGTGATGCATCCTCTTCAGCTACCGTTTTTCGCTGCGTCCCACAAGTTTTGCCTCCTTTCTCATTCATCACTCCTAAAAACTGTATGATTTTCACATTGAATTTTTCTTTAAGCAGTGAGTCATTAGAATGGTGTCTCTTAATGCGTAAACATGAAGTGTTTGTTTTTCTTTTCCCCCTGTACTGCCAGGGGCATGGGAATCCAGGCTTAAGCCCAAGTTTGGCACAAATTCATGTTCCAATCACTCAGTGGCAACTCTATTTCTGTTTTCTTATAAGGCTTCAGGAGGATCAACAGGCAGAGATTTTCTGTCCTCATTCATAGATAGAGCACGCTTTTCCTGGCTCCCTGTGATGCACAGGACCCGAGGCTCACACCCGAAACCTGTGTGATCATAAATCTCCATCTTCTTGCTTCTGCAATGCAATTCCTCAGAAACAATGAGAAGGAGTAAAGAAATAGGAAATAACATTATTTGTGGTAAAACTGCTGCCAGTCCCAGATTCCCATGGAGAGGAAGAAAATCCTGGCCGCGTTAATGAGACCCAGGAATGGGGACTGGTGCCACCCAATTCTGAGTGTGGTGCCCATTGGAGTTGCTGGGGCTTCTGACAGCTGCTACATCCTGGTGGCTGGGCCCCCATGCGGCAGCCTTGGGATCCAGAAGCATCCCAGGACTGAATCGCAGGGGATTTGATGACTAGTTAGCATGATGTTGGGAGATCTAAGGGGAATCTCTGGACTCAGCTTTCCCATCTGAAAAATGGGGTCTTTTATATCGATTTCTGTTGAGAGTGGATGAGGTATGAGTGCAATGGAAGGGATTATCTCTATACAATCAGGCGAGCGAATAGCCCTTAGCATGCCAGGACTGAGAAACCACCCAGCTTTGGAGTAGAATGGGGCAGAAGATTTTTGAGGAAAAAGGGAAAAGTGTAAGGGAATGTTTATAAGCTGCCCCATATGGACAGATAAAACTTGGCAAACTCTCCTTCAAGCAATTTTGAACAGCCCTCTCTACACCCAATCTTCAGCCCCTTACTCATCTTTCCCCTGACATTCTCAGGGGGACTAGGTAGGTACCTCCACAGGGTCCCACTGGTGGCAGGAGTCCTGCTTTTCCTGTTTTAGCACTGCGGTCCATGGGCTCAATTGCTAGAGTGTGTCCATCTTTCCTCTCCCTCTCGGTGCAGACAGCAGAGCCTGGCACATGCAGAGGTCTATCCCCTTTATTAACTTAAAAATGAATTTCAAAATCATGATACAAGGCAACGATAGCAATAAACACCCCTTCAGGTGATCTTTCTCAGCTTTTCTGGAACTATTTTAAGCAGAAAGCCTTTCCTGTAAAAGGCATGAGGTCAGAGAGATGCAGTTTGACAGAGAAAAAAAAGGGGATTTGTTCTCAGTTTCAGTCTCAGTTTCCTCATCAGTAAAATGAAGATAAACACAGTATCTTCCCCATGAGTTGGTGGTGGGGTGTGGGGCCTGGAATTCACGTAAGAGTGCTCATAAAACCAGTGTGTCTGTATTTAACGGAGAGAAGGTTATTTAAAAACCACCACTGAAGCTAGCAACTTCTCCCTTTTAAGGGTTGGGGCAAGGGGAAGGCAACAGCACCTTTGTCAGTGGACACATAAATCTCTATATTGCTCCTTTCTTCTCATGGAGGGGTCCAGGCTGGGGGTGGGGACTGGAATTTCAGAGCCTCTACCAGGTCTTCTGAGCGACTCAAGACCTGCAGTGGATGGTGCTTTGTTTAGCAGCCACTTTGAATGCCCATCTATGAAAATACACGGTTGGGGCCAAGTAGAGAGGGAAGAGCTATGTTGCTGTCTGTCCATAATAAAGAGAATGTAGGAGCTGGCAAGAGTGGGGATACTCTGTGGCAAGGAGTCCCCCACCCCCAGAGCAAAGCCTGGAGAGAAGTCCTCAGTCTTAGGGTGACCCAGAGACTCCAGGGAACTGGAAGGTCTTATACTGATCTTCAAGTTACACTTGTTTCTGTGATACGAGTCTCTGTCTGCCCTCATCTTCAGCAGTCTGCTCCGCACATAGATGCTTTGTGTGAGTAAATGTAGAGGAAATCAAGGTGGGGAGGGCTGCTTTCACGTCAGAATGGAGTAGGGAGGAGAACAAAGCCATTGAGGGGACAGGCAAGTGAGGGCAAGACCTGTGGGAGAGGACTCAGGGATTCACAAAATGCTTGAGGCAGAGCACTGGACTTCCTCCAGGAAGAGAGATAAGGGGTCAAGCCATTGTTATGTAGACTCAGAAAGGGTGACTCTAGTCAATATCTGGGTTATATATGCCGTTGAGAAGCCACACTGTAGGAGAAGTAGATGAAGGGACAGTATTGATGATGCAGCTGGAAGGAGACATTTAAATTTTAAAATATTCAAAATGTCAAGCTGTATGCAGAGCGTAGTGCGTCATAGGCTGTTTGCAAATGTCCCATCCTTTTCTCCTTCCAAGAACAGGGTAAAATTGCAATTCCATGCCTGTCTGGAGTTAAATTTGGCCACAGACATGCCTTGACCCATGAAAAGTGGGTGAAACCACGTCCCTTTCAGGCAGGAGCTGTAAGAGCCAGTGCATGACTGGCCCCCTCTCTCTTCCTCCTCTGTTTTGGTGACAGGCAACAATTTAGAGAGTGACTACTCTGTCACCCTTGGTCCTTAGTGAGGACAACACCAATAAACCTTAAACACAGTTTTTTTTAATGTGTTTTTTTTTTGTTTGTTTTTCAAGTGACTGGAGTTTGCAGTTTGCTGCAAAAACTAGCCCATCCTGAATGATGAGGGAATTTGTGCAATGCCCTACTTGATTAATGAGGAAACTGAGGCGTAGAGAGGACCAGTGACCTACCTCGAGTCATCCAAAGAATTTGCAGAAAATCTGCAACTGGGACCCAGCTCTCCTGCTCTCCAGCACACAGCCAGCCCAACCTTGAATGTGATACCTGGTGGGAGTGTGGTGGAGTGATGCCCAGACTTCTACACATGGACACCAATAAGAACCAGCAACAGCCAGACAGCACAGAGTCAACGAAGGGAAGATTTCTTTAACCTCTGCCCCCGCCTCCCACCCTGGAGAGCGCTCCATGGATGAGTGCCTTCTCACCTAGCTTCTCCACTCTCAGGCCTGGGAATACATGTTGCTTTTCTGATAATAGCATTTGCCAATTATCTTTTTTTTAAAATGTATTTTTATTGATTTCAGAGAGGAAGAAAGAAGGAGAGAGAGATTGAAACATCAATGATGAGAGAGAATCATTGATAGGCTGCCTCCTGCATGCCCTCTACTGGGGATCGAGCCCACAACCTGAGCATGTGCCCTTCACTAGAATTGAACCCTTCAGTCCATAGGCCAACGCTCTATCCACTGAGCCAAACCAGCTAGGGATGCCAATTACCTTTGATGCACTTCTGCCTTTGCCCTTCATGCCCATTATGTTTCTGATTGATCTGGGTCCTGGCCCATCATGCAAGCCAGAGCCACAATAGGCTGCATAACAAATATCATGGAACCTCATGGAATTCCACAATAAATGTTTATTGCTCATGCATCTTTCTCATCCTCTTCCTGGGGCAGGGGCCTAGCCAGGAATCTCATTCTCCTGCTGATAGCGAAGGTACCAGAGAGCAAACAGAAACAGGTAAGGCCTCTGGAGGATTAGAGTCACCTGTCACTTGTTCCTCTTTCTACTAAGAAGAGTCATGTGACCAAATACAAAGCTTATAGGTGGAAAAAGATAATCTCCTAAGTCACATGGCAAATGACATGAATGGGGGGGAGGGGTGGTAAGAATTGAGTCAATTAATGCAATCTGCCACAATTAACTTTTCTGTCTGATCCCTGAGTTCCTAGGCCAGACTCAGTCCATGTGGACCCACTCCCCTGGGAGCCTCTCTGAATGCTCTGTAGAGGGCCTTGTCCCCTCTTGCTTCATGCCTGAGTATTCCCTGCTGTGCAGGCAGTCTGTAGGATTATCAGAGTCTCAGGTGGTGCATTTAAACAGCCAAAGACAAGTTGGGCAATTATACTGGATGACAAGGCCTTCATCAAAGATTTATTGGCTCCGGCAGAAACAGCCTTTAAATCACCCACGACCTGTAACTGCACTGGGCATGCCCAGTACATGCATGTGTTCCAACCCCTGTGAGTCAAGTTGACCTTTGCTTCTTGTTGGCAGAGTATCTACTCCTACACTTACTGACCGCCTGATAGGGATCATGCGCTGTGCCAGCCCCTGGAGACACCAGAAGAATTCTCCCCTTGAAGATCTATAAGGTACAGAGATGGATAGAAATGTGCAGTGTGGTTAGGAATAAACACACAGACGATAACTTTTAGTGCTATAAGAAGGTGGCATGGTGGGGGGGCACTGGACATGAATTGGGCTTTAACGAGTATATAAAAATGGTGTCTCAATCACTTCAGGCAAAATGGTGTCTCACTCACTTCATGAGTGGCTTAAACCACAAATATTATTTCTTATAGTTCTGGAGGTTGGAAAATTCATGATCATGGTGCTGGCAGTTCCAGTGTCAGATGAGACCTCTCTTCTGGGTTTGCAGATAGCCATCTTCTTGTTATATCCTTTCCATGGGGGTGGAGGAGGACAGAGGGGAGAGGAATGAGGGGCAGAATGGAGCCAAGGAGGATTGACATTTCTAAGCTGCGTACCTAGATGGATAACAGTGCCTTGAGCAGGGAGAGAGAATATGGGAGGGAGAGGGGCAGCAAAATTCAGGAGCTTTCTTCCCTGTCTTTTCTTATAAGGACACTATTCCCATCACGAGGACTTCGCCCTCATGATCTAATTACCTCCCAAAGGCTCAGTCTCCAAATACCATCATATTGGGGAATAACATTTTAACAAATAAATTTTGGAGGGACCACAAGCATTCAGTCCATAGCACATGGGAAAAGACATAAAATCCTGAGCACAGATGTTTTGATGTGTTAGGGCACAGGGTGGATGAGGAATCAGTGGACAGCATGTAGTCCTAGGAGGATGGATTTGGGTCCAGTATTCTATGACTTTAAATGCCAAAGTAAAGACTTTGCACTTTGTCCTGAAAACGTTTGAAGATTTTTAATTTGAAGTGTGCAAGTAAGGATATGTAGAAGAGAGTGTGAACAGTTTGGGGACAACTGTAAGTGTCCAAGTTAGAAACAATGAGGCTCTGAGGGGCTGGCAGCAGCCGAGTGAGGGGGAGAATGGAGCTAAAGAAGATTGACGTTTCTAAGCTGAGTACCTGGATGGATACCAGTGCCCTGAATAAGGAGGGAGAATATGGGAGGAAGAGGGGCAATGAGTTTGGGTTTGAGATGCCTGAGGGATGTGTGGGCAGCAAAATTTAGGAGCTTTGGAGTGGTGACTCATGAATATGGTAGGAGACTGGGAGATAGGGAGAAGATTGGAGCTGATTAGTTTCCTCAGGGAGAATGTGTAAATTGAAAGACATTAGAAGGAGTTGGAGGGGAATGAGGAAAGTGATGTTGAGAAAGTCAAAGAACTGTGCAAACCGAACAAGGCTGGATGTACCAGCCACCATGTACAGTGTTGAATGTCGTGCATGGCGCAAATTTAGGGGGACGATTCCCAATGTAGACTATTTGAGTGGAGGCTTCTGAAATTATGCAGTGTGCAACCGACATGGCTGGAAATGTCAGATTTGGCCATGAGACTAGGAGGAAAAGACCTTTAAATTTAATGCACAGGTTTATCCTGGACTGATTTAAATCAGGAATTCCAAGGATTGATGCTAGCATCACTTTTGTTTTTTGTTTTTAAAGGAGTCACTGGAGAATTTTTAAAAATTGTCCAGATGATCACAGTGTTCAGCCAAAATGGAGAACCATCATTCCCTAGCCCCTCTCCATCATCTCAGCCCTACATCCCAGTAGATTAACATTGGTTTATTAGATTAGATTCATGTCCATTTCATGGCTGACTACTACAAATAGACATTTAACGTTACACAGGGATCAAACATGCTTCCTAGTGAGCTATCTTCCCATCATCCAAGATGACTTCATAGGTCCTCCTCAGTCCTCAAACTACATCTCCAACTCCCATTTAGCTCAGACATCACAGAAAAACCAGCGCATGAGAATGAAACTTCCTAATCTTCACACCACTAAATCTACAA
>PVJC01018501.1:0-31274 GCA_004026665.1 Murina feae | reverse complement strand
AAAAAAAAAAACAAAAAAAAAACAAAACAGTGTGATGGAAAGAGTGCCCATAATTCACAAACTAGTCACATACTAGCTATTTGGGCTTAGACTTATGTCTCCCCATCCACAAAACTTGCATCCATTGTTCTAAAAGCAAATGGAGGTCATGAACTACAGCTTTGTAGTCCATAAATTTTGAATTCACGTGTTTGATGTGTAAATCAATGGTAGCAATAGTGCAGCAAGTTTGAATACAGTGTGGAAGATAACGGGTTAAACATTTTGATCCCCAAATGCTAACATTAGGTAGATAAGCTAAAATGGGTAATAACAACAATGGTGTCACTCAATGAATAAGCTACTAAAATTGCTGGAAATATGTCACTGCTAGTTATTTACCAAAAGTTTTAAAAAATCATTTTTGAAATTTAAAAATTCTGAGTGAACTATTAAGGAAGTCACATTGGAGTAATAACTTTTCATTGATTCATTTGCTTTCTTTTAATGGACAATAATTATTGTGAATATCCACAACTTACAGTAAACATGAAATAGGTAAGAAAAAGCAAAAATTTGAAGAATTATGTGAAATTGACTATTAAAAAATAATCACTTGTGGTAAAATAATTTATGAAAAATTATAGCTATAGATCTGTTGTTATATTTACTCATGCATTTATAAACATTTCTATAATAATGTCTTTCTTCATACATAGTTATGTGTGCCTGTCTTTCTACCTCTATCATCTATTTATTAATTTCTCATCTACTGTATTTTCTGTTGATGCACATCAAAGTACTTCAAACATAATAGCTTAAAACAACAACTATTTATCTCAGTTTCTGGGATGAAGAATTCAGAAGTGGCTCGGCTAGGTGGTTGGGCCTGGGTTTTACATGTGATTTTAGGCAGGATGTCACCTAAATAATTCACTTCCCAGACCACTGACTCACGTGGCTGGTGACAGGAAAGCTCAGTTCCTGGCCCCACGAGTCCTTCCATAGGCTGCTTGTGTGCCCTGACGACATGGCAGCTAAATCCAAGGGAGGAATCCAAGGGAGAAAGTGAGGACAAAGTCTCAGTCCCTTTTATCAGCTGGTCTAGCACACTGTCATTCCAGCTCTACTCTATTTGCCAGAACTGAGTCAGCAAATACACTTCTAAAAGAAAGATAATTAGGTGCCAGCATTTGAAAGGAGAGCAACTGTAGAGTTTACAGGCTTATTTTAAAACCACCTCAACTGCCATCTATCTACTCCCATCTCATTTTCTACATTCTACCTATGTAACCTACTTTCCTTCCAGCCTTCCGTTATTCCTCCATGTCTTTTTTCCTCTCTCAAATCCTTAAGAAGAGAAGTAGAAAGAAAAACAATATATATAAGGTTTTCGTAGGGAAAATGCCTGAGAACTAATGATATTAAAAATTATTAGTGTTAATACTTGCAACAAGTTTACAGAGGCAACTTTTGGTAATTTGAGCCCAAGGAAACAGCTACCCTGGTCTATAGTATCTTTTTTTAAAAAATGTATTTTATTGATTTTTTACAGAGAGGAAGGGAGAGGGATAGAGAGCTAGAAACACCAAAGGAGAGAAACATCGATCAGCTGCCTCTTGCATCTACCCTACTGGGAACATGCCCGCAACCAAAGTACATGCCCTTGACCGGAATCGAACCTGGTACTCTTCAGTCCACAGGCCGACACTCTATCCACCGAACCAAACCGGTCAGGGCCATAGTACCTTCATGTTTCATCCCAATCATCTGAATAAAGAGATGGCATGTCTGACCTCTGGAGCTTTCTGTCATTTACATGTCTCTCTGGTTGATAAGCAACTTCTCATGTGTATCCAAGAAGGAAAACTCATGCTTATGCCAACAGAAAAAGATACATTCATGTTTTCAAATATGAACATGCTCTACATTATATATAACTTTCATATGCAATCACTCTGATGTAAATGTACAGGGCGGTAAAACTTCATGGAAGCACAAAGGAATTAGTCATTCAAAAGTTCATGGAAGCACAAAGGAATTAGTCATTAATTATCTCAGCCATGGAAGGGGCGACACAGAAAAGAGTTAACAGGGTGATAATATTTGATTGCTGAATGAAGGATGACACAGAGAAGAAAGAGCTATCAGCAGTAGTTTGGAGGATGCATGTGCATGGGCTGTGGAGGTGATAAATGGTCTGGCTGGCACATAGAGAAGTGGAGAAACACATGTAAGGAGTGGTCCATGATGTTTTTCGACACTCCATCTCCAAGTCACAGTTCTCGCAGGCTGTATCTCTTTGGATACCAGTTATTCTGAACTTATTTGAAATGGTGAGTTGAAGAACTTTCACATTTTCTGGCTCTGTTGTCACTGAAGAGGCATGTTATTTGTGATGGATTCAAATCAAGAAGTAGTTGGAGAGACAAAAGGACTTGGGAGAAACCAAGATGGCAGCATAAACAACATCTGGAATTGCTGTTTCACACAACCATTTCAAAACCACAACTGAAAGAAAAAATGGACACCACCCAAACCCATAGGAAGGCTGGCTGAGTGGAAATTCTACAACTAGAAAGAGACTGAGACTCAGAGGAGGTGCAGAAGTAAAGTGCAGAGGTACGGAGGCGCACAGAAAGGGCTCACAGAAAAGGCTGGCAACTGAGGATGCAGTTGTCTTTTTCAATCCGGAGGGAGTCAAAAACTTCCAATGGCTCTGAACTACAGTTCCGGGCGAGTTTCTGGGGATCTAGACTCATATGGGGAGAAGCTGGACTGTCTCGCACTGGGAAGAACACCAAAGCAGCTTTCTCTCAGCAGTGCAGAGGGACAGTGAGACCTGGTGCCTCTTAGGGAAGGTTAAGAATCAGCCATAGCTGTTTTCTCTGCCCTGTTGATTCCCCAAGACCCTGCCCCACCCAAGCTGCACACAGAGGCTTTTGCATATAAAAGGCTGGGAAGCCTCAGGCAGAAGCTAAAATAGCATCTCCTTAGAGTTCCAAGAACCAGTGTACCCAGCGGTCAGAGCGGGTCCACCCAGTTTACAACTCCTCAGATCCATAAGGGACACACTCAGGGGGCAGACTCAGTGAGCACCAAAGCCCCACTGAAGCAAGTCTTGCCCCATAAGGGTGTCTCCAGCACAGAAGTTCTCCCACCATAGACACAGCTGATTCTCACAGCCAAGTGGCCTGGAGGTCAATTCCTGTCAGTGATACCAACAACAATCAAGGCTACAACAAAACTGTGCACAAAGCTCACAAAAGAGTGCACCAAGAGTGTCCATCTCAGGTAACTGGGGAGGCTGAGCCACTGGACCCTATAGGACACCTAGCACAGAAAGCCACTCTATCAATGCAGGGAAGCAGCCAAAATACGGAGACAAAGAAACAGATCACAAATGACAGAAATGGAGGAAAGCAAATGACTGGATATAGCGTTCAAAACCACGGTTATAAGGTTTTTCAAGAATTTTATAGAGACCATGGATAAATTTAGTGAGACTCTCGAAGATCTGAAAAAGGACCAGTTAGAAATTAAGCATTCACTGACTGAAATAAAGAATAGTATACAGAGATCCAACAGCAGACTAGAGGATCACAAGAATCAAGTCAAAGATTTGAAATGCGAAGAAGCAAAAAACACCCAACTGGAAAAGCAAAAAGAAAAAAGAATCCAAAAATATGAAGATAGTGTAAGGAGCCTCTGGGACAACTTCAAGCATACCAACATCAGAATTATAGAGGTGCCAGAAGAAGAGAGAGAGCTAGATATTGAAAACCTATTTGAAGAAATAATGACAGAAAAATAGACTTACAAGTCCAGGAAGCACAGAGAATCCCAAACAAAAGAAATTCAAGGAGAACCACACCAAGATACATCATAATTAAAATGCCAAGGGCAAAAGACAAAGAGAGGATCTTAAAAGCAGCAAGAAAAAAGCTATCAGTTACCTACAAGAAAGCACCCATACTACTGTCAGCTTATTTCTCAACAGAAACTTTGCAGGCCAGAAGGGAGTGGAAAGAAATATTCAAAGTGATGAATAGCAAGAACCTACAACCAAGATGGCTTTACCCAGCAAAGCTATCATTCAGAATTGAAGGTCAGACAAAGAGCTTCACAGATAAGAAAAAGCTAAAAGAGTTCATCGCCACCCAACCAGTATTATATGAAATGCTGAAAGGTATCCTTTAAGAAGAGGAAGAAGAAGAAAAAGTAAAGATAAAAATTATGAACAACAAATACATATCTATCAACAAGTGAACCTAAAAATCAAGTGAATAAAAAAATCTGATGAACAGAATAAACTGGAGAATAGAATAGAATAGAAACTGGTGAATAGAATAGAAACTGGCATAGAAAGGGAGTGGACTGACAATTCTCAGGGGGAAAGGGGTATTGGGGGTACAGGAAGAGACTGGACAAAAATCGTACACCTATGGATGAGGACAGTGTGGGGGTAAGGGCAGAGTGTCGGGGGGGAACTGGGAGGAAGGGATCTATGGGGGGGGGGAAAAGAGGAACTGTAAATATATGAACAATAAAGATTTAAAAAAATAAAGTCAATAAAAAAGTAGTTGGAGATACAATGATCAATGAAGTTAAAAGATACTTATAATGAAGTATTCCGTTTGTGTCTTTATTTTGTTGTTTTTTTATACAATTGTGGGATTTAATATGGAGGTTATATGTCAATTCAATTCAAAACACAATATTTTAATGGCACTTTTTCCCCCCCAGAACTTCAATAGTTCATATCAAAATTTCATCTTCTTCTAAGAATGAAAAGCAGCAAGGTGCTTGATAGTTTGCAGTGGGTGTTGAAATCCCCATGGGTATTGCATTTGCCCAACTTCAACTTGTCAAATCTAAAGTAAACATTTTCAATCACTATGGTTTTTGGTGTTCCTATTCCATCTGCTAAGTTTTACATTTATTTTTCTTGCTAAGGAAAAATAAAAATTTTCCTTTCATATTGAAGGGAATTTATTCTTTTGACTGGTTAGCCTAGACAGAAAATAGGATATTCTGTATCTGCCTACAATGTTCCATTTACTTTAATCTGGTCTCACCTTAGTACAGGTAATCAGAAAAAATACACACTTTCTTCTTCTTTTTTTTTTTACATATACACACAGTCTTTTTATTTACTCAAATATTTCTGATGACATCCATTTCTTCCTGTGCATCTGAGTTAGTATCTTGTGTAATTTCCTTCAGCTTAAAAGGTTTACTTGGTGTGTGTTTTTTCTTGTAAGTCAGGTCTGCAGTGAATTCTATTTTTTGCTTACCTAGGAATGTCTTTGTTTTGATTTTTTTCTTTTTTTATTGCATAAAATATTACAAAGATTAGTACATATATCTCTTTTTCCCACCTGAACTTCCCGCAGCCTCCCCTACCCCTCAGTGTTTTGTGTCCATTGGTTATGCTTAAATGCATGCATAAAATTCCTTTGGTTGATCTATTACCTGCCCCCCCCCCACACTTTCTTATCTAGTTCAATGGTTATTAACTCCGGTTGTACATTAAATTACCTCGAAAAAGTTAAAATATATGAATGTATGTGGGAGGGTAGAAAAGGAGAAAGGGAGTCAAATATGTGGTGATGGGGGAAGGAGATTTGACTTTGGGTTGTGGGCATACAATGCAATATATAGGTCATGTGTCATAGAATATACCCACGAAACCTATACAATTTTATTAACCTATGTCACCCTAATAAATGTGATAAAAAAAGAAAAATAAGGATTTGGGGACCTCGACATTAAAAAGCATTCCCCAGGTCATGTATGTGTGCATCTGGGAAGCAGCACCATGGACTCCATGCTGTTTGGTTTATGTGTAAGTTAGGTTCTATCTTACTTTCCTTGAATAGGATCTATCCCTTATTCTCTGTTCTTTGTGTCACTAGTCTCCCCATTTTATGACCTGTTTTAGTCACCAAGCTATGATGTTACAATCCACTTACATTGCCATCTTCTCAGAAGTGTCTTAGTGCTGGCAATTGGCCTAGACTTCTTTTTAAAAAAATAGTCTCAGGTATTTAAGTGAGGTTGTCACCAATGTCAGGGCCAGGTATGGGGACCAAAGCAAAAGCTAGCCAAATATAATATGGAGAACAGCTTTGAAGACTTAACTTTTCAACACATCTTAACGGTAAAATAAATTCTCATTAACTGGTTAGCTCAAGCATGTTTGCAGTTCTTAAAGCCAGAGAAAGGTTAATACAACACCAAATGCATTTCAACTAGTAATAATTGAACCTCTGCTAACTTTATGAGCTATGACATTTTTCTGGACAAAAAAAAAATTATGATTTTTTTCAAGTTGTAGCTTTTATTTTTTCCAGATGGCCTGGAATATTTTTTAAATATATATTTTATTGATTACAGAGAGGAAGGGAGAGGGAGAGAGACAGAAGTATCACTGATGAGAGAGAATCACTGATCAGCTGCCTCCTGCACACTGCACACTGGGGATCGAGTCCACAACTATATCACTGTAAATTATATATTCCTATAGTTCTAAGATTCTAGGTCTTCACTAATAGAACTATTGAACCTTTTAGGACACCGAGTTTCATGCAAACACTAGATTATTTCTTTGATTTTTAAAACTCTGGAAGGATCTGCCCAACTGGTTTCTGTATCTCTTTTAAGATCCCCAGCTTTATCTCTCAATCACCTCTATAATAAGAAAAATTACCAGTAATTTACATATTTATGCTACCTTAGCTGATGGTTTATTTGGTTTTATTCCTTCAAATCAGAGGTCTAAAATAGGGAACAATGCCCTTTCTCTACCTCTTTTCTTCAATAATTTTTCCTGCTAGTCTCATACTGGCAAAGCTTCGTTCACTTCCTATGCACGCCTTTCCGTTGCTGGTCATTTCACAAGCTCGTATGTGTTACTTGCCATAGAGGCAGCTACAATTCCTGGTGATGATGTGAATGAGTGACATCTATGATGTCCTGCTCTTGACAACCCAGCCCAGCTCCTGTAGCTCATGCCTACGGCTTTTTAAAAGGAATCAGTTCATCTCCTATTTGGCCTTCTTTTCCTGCTGCCTTCTATTTCCCCCAGCATTATCATCTTTTGCATAAACTCCTGTCTTCTCATAATGTGGCCACATTAGGGCAACTTCAGCTTTTTTCTTTAAATATATTTTTTATTGATTACAGAGGGGAAGGAAGAGGGAGAGAGATAGAAACATCAACGATAAGAGAGAACCATTGATCGGCTGCCTCCTGCACACTGCATTCTGCACACTGCACACTGGGGATCAAGCCTGCAACTTGGGTATGTGTCTTAACCTAGAATCAAATATGACCTCCTGGTTCATAGGTTGATGCTCAACCCTGAGCCACACTGGGCTGGCTAGAGCAGCTTCAGTTTTGCCTCCGAGGATGTTTCAGCCTTAATTTGTTCTAGGACCAACTTGCTTGTTTTTCTGACAGCCCATGGTATCCAGGGAGCTCTCCTCTAGCACCATATTTCAAATGAATCTTTCTTTTTCGATCAGCCTTCTTCCCTGTCCAACCTTTGTATCCACACATAGTAACTGGTTACATGAGGGTGTGGATGACCTTAGCCTTGGTCTCTAGCACCACATCTTGGCTCTTGGTGATCTTTCCTAATTCATCCATTTCTGTCCTCCCAATTCTCAGCCTCTTCTTGGATTCTTGCTGGCAGCCTCCATTTGAATTGATGGCAGAACCAAGGGAAAAACACTTTTAAGCAATTTTGATATCTTTATCAAAAGCCCTAACCAGCAAACATTTGTAGATATACTTCCTACAGATTGTATTCCTACCACCTAATATAGTTCCAGGGATTTAATGGGTGCTCACTGTTTATAATGAAATGGTTAACTAAATAAATAAGTTAATTTCTATAGTTTTTTTTTTAAATCCATTATTCAAATAATTTCTGGATCTTTACTTAATGAGATATGCCTTCAAGCTTTCAACCTAGACTTCTAGGTAGAGCTTATTTTTACCATTAGCAGTGTTTTATTTTCCTCCTTGTACCATCAAGTAATGAAGATAGTTTTTCTATTTTTTTTTTAACTCTGGACCAGCATACTTGAAGCACACATTGGTCAACAGAATGCTAAGAAGAATGCAAATTGTTGTACCAAAACATCATTTGTATTAAAACAAGAAAAATTAAATCAGAGCCTCTATTTCAGTTCCTTGAATTACCTGAAATAAACCCTGTACAAACCTGGCAAGTGCTCCACATAAATGGAGCTGGCAAGATTTTCTTAACAGCTTGTCATTACAGTCCTCTCCACCATCTGCCCCACTGCAGTGGGGTAAAGCACGTATGACTTGGACTGGATAAATCTGGGTTACAGCTTGAACTGCATCACACATCCTCGGTGAGCTTGGCCAATTTAATTAGCATATATGTGTTTTAATTCCATGATATATAGAATTAAACATGGAAATTAACAGCCATATGCTTAACACTTTATAGGAGAACTCAGAAGTTTAAGCAAATAGGATTGGCCTATATAAACTGTTAATAAACAATGTAGTATTTTTATCATCATTTAGAATGGTGCAGTACCTGATCTTTTCTTATAGACAAGACTTCAGGAATCTATAATTGTTTTAAGGTCAGTAGAAATAATTTCCAAAAATAAAATATATTATAAAAAACCTTTTGTTGTTGTTATTGTTGTTGTTGTTGTCATTGTGTGTTTTTTTCTGACATTTAAAGTCAGGTGACATTTTATTTTTACCTGAAGGTGTTCAGGACACATAAAGGTCCAAAGTATGTTTTGGACTTATTAATATTACTATATCAGAGACTAGTATAGTACTCAAAGTACTTCCAGGTCCTTTATTTAGGTTGTTTTAATTAAATCATTATAACATAGTCATGAAAGTGATCTGGTTCCAGCAATGTTAACTGCATCATGATAATGTAAATGATGCTGTTATTTAGAACAACAATAATTGGGATATTTATGTTACTTATTTCTGCCAAAACCTGTTCTAAAGGATTTATTAATATTGACTCATCCTCATAACCTTGTGAAATATATGCATAATTATCACAGGGTTTTTTTCAGATGAGAATTATACAAGGAAGATAGTCAGCTTGCCCAAATTTTACTGGACACAATTAATCATAAATGATAGGAGGATTCCCCAGTGACTCACAGGATCAATGTAGCAAAAATATAAGATGGTAGATATAAGAATTTAAAATTATAAATTATTATAAACTAGTAGCCCAGGGCATGAAATTTGTGCACATTGAAAGGGAATTAATTAGTGGAAATATTTTAATACTGCTATTTTCCCTTTCTCTATAATAAAAGTGTGAGAGATGAAGGAAATTAGTAAAATGTATATGAAAACAATATATAAATTTATTAATAAATAAATAGCAACAAAAAGATATAACAATTGCAGAGGCATGATATAAAAATGACAAAAACATGATATGAAAACAACAAAAACATGATATGAAAATAACAGTGATTCAAACGAAAACTGATAAAGTGATTAAACTTATTCTAATATCTCCCTGTACACCACATTTAGAGTGAAAACACTTTCAGAGTGCTTGACTAATTTCCCTTGTGCTGAACTTTAACTTTAACTTTAACGTCACAAGCTCTTAGAACTGGAGAGAAAGTAACATGTAACTGTCCATGTGCGAAAACGGGTTCAGGTAGGAATATGCCTACTCTGTCTAGAGTTTATCCTTGTGATTTGTTAATAGTCATTGCAAATGCTGGCATCATGTGAAACTGTCGTTGAATCAACTTAAATGGGAGGCCAGTGTCAGATGGGACAAATCAATTCTTGGAATCAGAACAACCTCTCCCTCTGCAGATCCTGTTAATACTTCAGCTTCAATAATGTTAGGTGGTAATCTTTTGATAATAAACCTGGTTCTATTACAAAGACCCCATTTACTGTTAAGATTCTCAATAGCACAATGATTGCACCCACTTTCAATTTTAATTTATAACATTCCCAAAGGAGTATTACTATTAAGAAATTTGATGGGAAAATTTTCCTTTTCAGCATCATCTGTGGAATCAATGGAATCATCACTCAAATATGTGTGAAAATTTCCATTGAGTATATCCAACATTTCTTCATTTACTTTTTGAACATGCTCATTTTTTTTTGGACAAAAATTGCACGTTTAGATATATTTTTAATATTATCTATAGATACAGCATTTCCAAAGGTAGCTTCAATAATAGATCCATTACAGCCCTAGCTGGTTTGGCTCACTGGATAGAGCATTGGCCTGTGGACTGAAGGGTCCCAAGTTCGATTCCAGTCAAGGGCATGTACCTTGGTTGTGGGCACATCCCCAGTAGGGAGTTTGCAGGAGGCAGCTGTTTGATGCTTCTCTCTCATCGATGTTTCTAACTCTCTATCCCTCTCCCTTCCTCTCTGTAAAAAATCAATAAAATATAGTGTTTAAAAATAATAGATCCATTACAAATCATTTCACAGGGGATTTCAATAATATCCATTACTAAACGAAAACTACTATCAAGTTTGCCGTCTCCAAGTTTCACTAACTGTTCACTATAAGCAGAATCCTCTGATCTCATATTTGTTTTAAGAGAACTTTCTGAAACATCCCCAAACACTGCAGTATTTAAACTCGTTTGTACTATGGCCGATCGCATAGCATGCGGTACAATACTGAGACATTATTGAAAATCCCCTTAAAGAAGGAGAACTTTCCCACCAAATACAACATTCAAATTTCTGTTAGTAATCGGTCTATGGTGTTTATAGCATGACTGGATGCCATGGTGCATTCATCAATAATGAGAAGTTGGGCCTTTTTAGTAGTTTTAACAACTTCACTGTTTATATCGAGTCTAGAGATTGACGTTTCATTTAGCGGAATGGGTCATTTACATTGGGAATGAAAGGTGCTTCCACGAGAAGAAAATTTGCAGGAATTCCTGTAGACGCTGTCGGTAAAACAGTATCACCATGACCTCTAATATAACGTATTAACACTTTATAAAGATATGCCTCCACGTTCTGAGGGCCGGTTCCTGCCTGAAACCTTGCTGCCCTTGTGGGAAACAGCTCCGGGATGGGGCAGTCATTACCAAGACAACCCTTGCAGGACTGACTGACTTCCGGTTGGTCAAGCCTTGGTCATGATGTCACACCCAGGGTTTTTATATGAATAATTGCACAGTTTTGCAGAAGAATAATTGTCACTCAAATAAGAAGAGATTTCCCCTCTGACAGTTTAGATAATCAGTGAAGGAACCAGAACCAGTATCAAGGTTAGATATATTTTCAACCACACCCACTGGACTCTCCAGTAAAGAAATAGGAAAAATAAAGTACCTTTCTATTGGCTGTACATGCAATACTGTAGTACAAAAAAGTAAAAAGTAAAAAGCAAAACAACTTTTTTTGAGAAGGAATTAAGGCAGAATTATAGGGTTTTACTTTAAACATATGTTGGCAAATCAATCTGATACATATACTTTTTTCATATCAACATTATTTTAATAGTGAAAACCTCTTAAACTTTTGGGAGAAAATATTTGTACTTTTGCACATTACCTTTTACATTTGTATGCTATCACCAGTAGGAATAGTTTATACTTCATAAAAAGCTAAAAAAAAAAATTTGTTGGGTACTTGACATAGTACCACTTAAAACAGTTTATTTTTTAAGTATATTTTTATTGATTTCAGAGAGGAAGGGAGAGGGAGAGAGAGACTCCCTGATGGGCTGCCTCCCACACACCCCCCACTGGGGACCGAGGAAACTGCTCCTGACCAGAATCAAACCCAGGACCCTCATTCCACAGGCCGACACTCTATCCACTGAGCCAAACTGGGTAGGGAAAAACCAGTTTTAATAGTAATCTTGCTTGTAACACTTATTCAGTCCAGGCATTTTGCAACATTGAAAATATTTATTTAGCTCTAATACAATTTCATTTAGAAGAAACAATAGGCAGATGATGGTACCATTGTGTAGAGATGATAGTCTTGGTGTTTTCTTTGTGTGTGTATGTGTGTGTGTGTGTGTTTGCGCGAGTGCGGGTGTGTTCATGAGGGTGTTCAGGAGAGAGGCAGAAAGTGGGAGAGAGAAAAAATAGCTAAAGATTTTCTTGGGACAACTGCTCTTTGGAAGAAAAAAATGTGACATTACCTATTATACTTTTTACATAGACACTTATTTATAAAAATATCACATCTATTTTATTTCAAAGTCTCTGATTATAATCTTTAAAATGCTACTCCATATTTGTATTTAAATAAAACGGCATATATTTCATATATTAAGGTATTTTCATTTTAAGGCTACAATATCCTATAGGTATTGACCAATCAATTAAAAAGTGTACTTTAACAGTGAAAAAGTTCCCCAACATTTTTGGAATCTGTATCTAAATTTTATCCCTGAATGGCCACTACTTGTATGACCATGAACATACCATGTAAATGTCTGATATTTAGATGGTCTTTTGATACTTGCAGATTCTTTGGTGAAAGCTTTGCATTTTACTAATACTATCCTACCACCAAACAACTACAACACTGAATCATTGCTCAGAATACCCAAATATTTAAAGGGAAATCATTTATTTTACAGACATCTGCTGGTTACAAAGCATAGTAACCCCTATACAGATTGCGAGTAACAGACCGCTGCCTACTACTTCCTCCATCAAACACATTTTGCTTCTCTCTTAAAATAGTCTACCCCAGATGTCTTCTTGGACTAGTTTCACCTGAAGATGGTTGTAGGGGTATATACTCCCTTTTCATAGAGAAGAATTTTATTTTTTAATGTGGGTTACCAATGCCTCAGGGAAGAATTCCTCACTAACCCTTTAGCATTAAACTTGCCAATATCTGAATTTACACTTCACCCACATGTTTAATTTAAAGAATAATCATCCTAGTGACAGAGCTAACCACCCCCCTCTGCCCCACCCCAGGTTATCACTCCATAAATGCTGACAACATTAGAAAATATTCTCATGCGAAGGAAATTGGGAATCTAATTTCATTTAGTGCCATTGTATCTGGAGATTACAAATGCTTCCATTATCTGTTGTAATGACCCAGCAAGGGTAGTTGCTCTGAGAAGATGATGCTGTTTGATTGAAGCCTTTATCAGTGCTATAATACAGATGTAAGGAGCTGCCACTTTGCAATCCTAAGAAATTGAAGTAAACAACTCTGAACTTTTAGGTGACTGTATCCGGGAAAATGGTCATCTTATTACAAGTAAGATTATTGCCCTAATGGTTGTTGCTAGAATGACGAAAGATTGAATTTTCGCATGTTTTACCCTTTTGAGAAGTGATTTAATGTAGGCCTGAGGTACAAATGCTAACAATAAAAGGAAAAATATTGAAATATCCCATTTTATTCACTTAAAAAATTACTTTTAAAATTACATTTAAAATGCAAAACTCAACTGTTCATGGTTTTAAATATTTCTGATTTCATCTTGATTTGCTTTCTTATTTATATATATAACAATATACTTGGTATTCTCCTCTAATTACTATGTTCCAACATAAATTCTATCCGTAATTAAAAGGCAATTTTCAGAATTTCTAGTGCAATTTCAGAATACTGTTTAGCTAAGTAAATACTAAACGGAAGTATTGTATGTACAAGTAAATGATGTGACCAAAAGAGTTTTCTTGTGTTTTGTTCTAATGATCAATTCTTTTTTAAAAATAAATTTTTATTGATTTCAGAGAGGAAGGGAAAGGGAGAGAGAGAGAGAGAAACATCGATGATGAGAGAGGATCATTGATTGATTGCCTCCTATATGCCCCCTCCTGTGGATTGAGCCTGCAACCCGGGCCTGTGCCCTTTACCAGAATCTACACCCAGGACCCTTCAGTCCATAGGCTGACACTCTCTTCACTGAGCCAAACTGCCTAGGGCTCTGGTGCTCAATCCTTATGGCAAACTTCTATAGCAAATGAAGGTAACTGACACCCCTTTTGATAATTTGTCATGATAAGTGTTTTTCAGTGTTTAGGATGAAGATGCATTGGATTAAATATTTCAAAGAAATGGGAGATCCTTCAAAGGCCTTAGCCTATTTTTTAGCATCTACAACTTAGCATTTCATATTCTAAAACTCCCAAGCAACACTATATATGAGTATTGTTTTTAAAAAAATCCACTAAACCATAACTTTATTGCATAATTTGATGAACAAAACTTACTATAACTCTTTTTTTCAATAATGCTTTTTTATTAGGATAATCTAATGCTAAATTATATTTACCTTTAATTAAAATTTCTTGAAAGACAAGTCTGAAATTAATTGGTAGAATAGTAAACTTAGAACTAATTACTGCCCAGTATAACATCTAAACTAATAAAAGAGAAATAGTAAAATTAGCCGTTTCTTCGGGACGGGGTAAGCCACGCCCACCAGCCAATCAGAGAGACTGTATGCAAAATAGTCCAGTCAAGATGGCGAAGGCAGGAGCCGGGAAGAAGCCACAGACGGCGGCCTAGCAAGGCAGACTGGAGGCCTCTGCCGCAAATAGAGGTGGCAGCAGAGGGAGGGAGCAGCCAGCCAGCCAGGGGGCTGTGATGGGCCGGGGTGGGTCCCGGGGCACACACAAACCGAGGCTGCTAAGCCTCCTTCAAACCCACCCAGGCCCATCGCAGCCAATGCGGGGGTGGGACCAGCCGCCCGTCCAGGGGGCTGCGATGGGCCTGGGTGGGTCCAGCGGCACACACGCCCGGAGGCTGCTAAGCCTCTGTGCCTGTGTTTCCCATGACCCACCCAGGCCCAATGGAGCCGCAGCAGTGGTGGGCTGGCTGGGCAGCTGGAGGATTTAATGAGGGAAGCTTTAGTGAGGGTAGGAGAGCTGCTCCCTTTCTCTCACACACACCTCCTGGCCCACTCTCTTGTTGGCTCCATTTTCTCTTACACAGGGGCAGGGGTCTCCTGTGAGAGGCCCTATCTCCCTTCAGAGCTGGGGCAAACCCAAGGGAGCCAGGAGATGGAGAGATGGGCAGGGGGCATGCGGAGCAGCAGCCAGGGAGAGTTTGGGGGAAGTAACCAGGTGGGGGAGAGGTGGAACAGGATGGAGAGAAGAATTTTATAAAAGAGTCCGTGGACAGCAGAGTTAAAAAGAGGATGTATGAGTGAACTGTAGGGCCTATAATGAAAACCAGGTATAGTTGTGTATTGGGGACAGATTTTAAAAGTAGAAGTCAGAAAAGAAGAAAACATAAATGATAGTGGATAATTAGTCAGGTAGATAGATAGGTATTAAAACCGTGGAAGTAAGTAGAGAAGAATGTATGGCAAAGGTAGGATGAGAGAAAAAGGGGGAGGGAAGAAAAGTTATAAAGGGGGAGCTGGTAGAGCTTGAAAGGAGAATGGGAAAAAGGAAGGAATGGGGGAGGAAGCAAAGCAGGTCAGAGGGAGGAACTGAAGAAAAGAATTAAAGTGGAAAGGAAGGAAAAGGGAAGGGTGGGCAGGGGTAAAGATAAAGGAAATAAGGAATGTGGGAAGGGAAGGAGGGTAGTAGAAAAATAGGAAAAATGATGGTGGAACAGAAGTAGAAAATAAGGAGGAAAAAAAGTTTATAAATGATGAGTCAGTAAGAAAAGTGTTACATAAAAGAGAAAAATTGTGTGAGGAAGAAGCCAATAAGGAAGTCAAATACAACTGTGTGTGAAGGAGATAAGATTAAAAAAGAAAGTTAATAGGGGTGACCAGGCCGGTAGGGGAGGGCAGTTAGGGGGATCAGGCAGGAAGGCAGAGTGGTTAGGGCAGGCAGGCAGGTTAGTGGTTAAGAACCAGAGGTCCTGGATTGTGAGAGTCCCCAAGAACTCCACTGAAGAGGGTGCAGGTCAGGCTGAAGGACCATCTCCCCCGCCCCCCATCCTCATGCACAAATTTCGTGCACCGGGCCCCAATATGCTAATATATAGATGTTATATATTAGAGGCCCAGTACACACAATTTGTAAACTGCAGGGGGGGGGGTCCCTCAGCCCTGCACCCTCTCCAGTCTGGGACCCCTCAGGGGATGTCCCTCTCACAATCCAAAACTGCTGGCTCCCAACTGCTCGTCTACTTGATTTCCACTAACTGCTCTGGCCTGCCAGCTTGATCATCCCCTAACCACTCCCCTGCCAGCCTCATTGATGCCTAACTGCTCCCTTCCTGGCCTAGTCACCCCCAACTGCCCTCACCTAATGGCCTGATTGCCCCCAACTGCCCTCCCCAGCCAGCCGGATCACCTCCAATTGCCCTCCCCTGTTGGCCTGGTCACCCCCAACTGCCCTCCTCTGCCAGCCTGGATGCCCCCAACTGCCCTCACCTCCTGGCCTGTTCACCCCTAACTGCCCTGCCCTGCTCTGCTGACCCGGTCACCCCTAAATGCCCTCCCCTGCTGGCCTGGTTGCCCCCAACTGCCCTCCCCTGCTGGCCTATTCACCCCTAAATGCCCTGGCCTGCTGACCCAGTCACCCCTAAATGTCCTCCCCTGCTGGCCATCTTGTGGCAGCCATCTTGTGACCACATGGGGGCAGCTATCTTGTGTGAGGGGATGAAGGTCAATTTGCATATTAACTCTTTATTATATGATATATATTTGGTCAAATCTCATAAGGAAGGTGGATGTGGGTGGGTGGTTGGGAAGAGATCAACCAAAGAACTTACATGCACTATGCATAACCCATGGACATAGACAATAGTGTGGTGAAGACCTGAGGCAGGGGCAAGGGCGGGCTAGAAGGAATCAATAGGACAAAAAAAGGGGGGACATGTGTAATACTTTCAACAATATTTTTAAAAAATAATAAAATAAAGTAGGTACTTTTAATCTGGGAAATAAATCCTGTATTTAAACATATTCTTGGGGTTGTAAGATAAACTAAAGACCATGTAAATGAAAACCTTATCATAGGTTAGAAAGTTGAGGTTCTTGTTACTATAAAAAATAAAAGTTTTACCTCTGAGTTTAAATGTTAGAAATAGAAAAAAATAGTCACAATGTCAACAATTATACCATATCTGCTATGCAATATACAGATGTACCAAGAATTTTATGTGCCACCTACTGATTGTAACAGCTGTTACAGAACGAAGTTAGGTAGAAGTTTTCTTCAGCAATTGTAATAATATAAAACCGTGAAAAATTCTGCACCACAGTGACAATATGATCTAATCCTTGGGGCTCTCTGCAGGATTAAATACTCCACTAAATGGAATGCCTGACTAATGAAAGGATTATGAAATTAGGTAGTCATGCCCATTACATCTGTATTATTTCTGTTCATTCTCCTGAAAATACCAACCATGTGCCTCCAGAAATAGGCTTAAATATCAATCAGTAATTAAGGACTTGAAAAGCAGAGAAACCAGAAATAGAAACATAAATAATGAGCAGAATTCTAAGTTTCATAGGTTTGACGTTAAAGGGGAAAAATAATAGAAAGCCAAAAACACTGAAAATGGACATATCTGGTGAAGAAATTGTGCTAAACCAAGACTGTATACTTAACTCTAATTTTCCAACTCTGAAATTGCCTAGGTAAAAGATTCTGTTATTCTTAATGAGACCACATATAACTGAAACACACAAAGAGGTCAAATTTTATTTTTAATATGCACACACACACACACATAGTGAGATCTTTATAGATACTGCTTGAACCTGAGAGTCTCAAATTATAATATACTACAGACCCACTGCAGGAAGATTCCTGCAAGAATAGGGCTTCCTGAATGGGCTTCGCTTCCTTCTCTGCTGCCTCACCCCCTCTCATCTCCTCTGCTTCGCCCCCTCCTGTCTCCTCTGCCTTGCTCCCTTCCATCTCTGCTGCCTCACTCCCTCCCTTTTCTGCCACTTGGCTCCCTTCTGCAGCACTTGGCTGTCTTCAATCTTCGCTCCATGCCTGTGTATACAAATTAACTGCCATCTTGCTTGGGTTAATTTTCACATAGCCACGCTGATTGGGTGGGGGCATGGCTTGGCTGGTGGGCGTGGCTTAGGTGTCTTGGAGTGATGGTTAATTTGCATATTACTCTTTTATTAGATTAGATGTTTATTTGGGTCACAATATGCTGTGACCCAAAACAATCCTGCCTACCAAGAGTTTTATAAATAATACATTGCCATAAGCATAAATCCAAAGTTCCCAAGTTTAATAGATTTTACTTTGAAAATGCCTACAAACATAGAAAGTGATAATTTTTCAATAGTTTGTCAATAATTATGTCATGAGCACTGTACTCAAGTTTTAACTTATAAATTATCCAGTTTTATACATAAAAGTAAAACTACTAAGTGTAAATGTAAAGATATATAATTTGAACATAGTATTCTCTTGTCATAATCAACACTTCACTTGTTACATCTTCCTTAGATATTAAATCCTCTCACAAAATATCTTTAAGAAGGATCACTGTTGAAAACATACAGAATCCTTTTCATTTTGTATTTATTGGGTTTAGTAACTACCTATATTGCATATCTATTATCTAGCTAAACTTTTATTTATTAGATCTTACATAGCTATAGGTTTTATTGAGATCCTATCTCTGGGAGAAGAGAACCTACGAAGTTGCCTAATCTTCATGTTTATGAAATACTATCTAATCTAATAAAAGAGTAATATGCAAATTAACCACCACTTTGAGACACCTAAGCCACACTCACCACCCAAGCCACGCCCACCAGCCAATCAGAGTGACTGTATGCAAATTAACCTAGCCAAGATGGCAACCAACAGCCACAGAGCTGGAACAAGCAGGAGGCTTGCCCTGGCGATACAGGAAGCTAAGGTTTCTGTCTGCCTAGGCCAGCTGTGGCAACAAAGTTTGCACAACAAAGTTTCAATTATAGAAGATAAATAAACCTCAGAGACCTGCTTCCAGCCTTGGGTTCAAAGAAGCGCTGGGAGCTTGGGCTGTCAGGGGCAACCCAACCAGGGCTCCGGTTAAAGAAACAAAGTTTCAACTTTAGAAGTTAAATAAATTCCAGATACCAGTTTCCAGACAGCCTCTCTGCAAACAGCCATCAGTCCCTCACCCAGGCTGGCCAGGAACCACAGTAGGGACCCGAACCATGAAGGGTAGTGGCCAGCCTGAAAACAGCCCTCAGCCCCTCACCCAGGGTGGCCAGGCACACCAGCTGGTGGACATCACCAGAGGGGTCCCAAACTGCAAGGGGACACAGGCTGGGCTGAGGAATCCCCCAGAGTGCACAAATTTTTGTGCACTGGGCCCCTAGTCCTATATAATAAAAGGGTAGTATGCAAACTGACTCTAACAGCAGAACAACTGGGAATGACTATCACTATGACACACACTGACCACCAAGGGGCAGATGCTCAATGCAGGAGCTGCCTCCTGGTGGTCAGTGCACTCCCACAGGGGGAGCTCTGCTCAGTCAGAAGCCAGACTGACAGCTGCCAGTACAGCTATGGTGGTGGGAGCCTTTCCTGCCTCCTCAGCAGTGCTAAGGATGTCCAACTGCAGTTAAGGCCTGCTCCCTGCTGGCAAGTGAACATCTCCTGAGGACTCCTGGGCTGCCAGAGGGGTGTCTGACTTCCAGCTTAGGCCCTGTCACCCGGGGAGCGGGCCTAACCCAGCAGGTGAAGGGTCCCCTGAAGGGTCCCTGACTGCGAGAGGGCACAGGCCAGGCTGAGGGACCCCCACCCCCCACACCGAGTGCACAAACTTTTGTGCACTGGCCTCTAGTGTATCATAAAGGAGAAGTGAGTTGACTAGTTGACTTCTTTCCATTTTACTTACAAATGGATATGGGAAGACCATTGTGTAACAAAAGTCTATTTATAGAGCACAATTATTTTTTTTTTTAAAAAAGTAGTCTTTTTATGGTGTTTTATTAGTATGATTTTGAATAAATACAATATTGTAGAACCCTAACTGCCCAAAACAGGATATAAAAATCCTCTTTATATTCATAGGAAAACACTAATAGCTGAAAAAAAAACAAAACATTAACCATCTAAACCTTCAAATAAGAGGACATATTTAATTTGTTTATTAACTCAAATATGTTTATAGATAACTGTGAATTATTCACCATAGAAAATGAAACATTATACAGTCTATGCACTCTAAATTTAATGATTTACTAAAGAATATGTATCTCCTCCTAAAATATCATCCCAAAATAACTAGATGATATTTGACTGTGACCAATGCCAACAGAGAAATAACATCATAGGCAGTTTCTAAAACAAAGGGGACATTTTTTGGTAATACACATTATTGGACAAAAGTAGGTTTATAGTTGTTTGTATGGAAAATAATATAATAATCTAATCTAATAAAAGAGTAATATTGTCACTCTGTTACACCCACAAGCCACGCCCACCAACCAATCAGGAGCAAATATGCAAATTAGCTTAACTAAGATGGTGGCGCCCAGTCCGCCTCAGACCCGCAACTGAAGTAGCCATGCCTATTAGCTAGGTAGCTGGTGTGGGAGGCAGGGGCTGCCGAGCAGCAGAGCCATCAATCGCAGGAACCTGGGAAGGGGCAGAGCTGGCAATCCCGGAGGTGGGGGGGTCTTCTATCCAGGCCTGCAGCCTTAGGCAGAGACCCCCAGCCTGGGAAGGGGTGGAGCCAGCATTGCGGGGGTTGGGGGTTCTTCTGCCCAGGATTACATCCTAGGCCAGAGGCTACAGGCCTGGGTAGGGATGGAGCTGGGATTGGAGGATCCAGGGTGGAGCAGGTGATGGGAGTAAACTACAAAGGAAACACCTTTTCTTACCACTCATTGGCTAAGTTCCCTGTATGCCACTCGTAATATTCTTAGTAACTTGGGTAATAAGAATTCAAAAAGGCATCTAGGATTTTTCCACCACACTCCTGGAGAAAAAAAATGAAGGTCCACTGCTGGAGGGCTAAGAAATATCATGTCCTGCCCTAGCCGGTTTGGCTCGGTGCATAATGCCTCAGCTTGCTGACTGCAGGGTCTGGGTTCAATTCTGACCAAAGACATGTACCTAGGTTGCAGGCTTCTCCCTGGCCAGGGCCCAGGTCAGGGCTCATGCAGGAGGCAACCAATCAAAGTGTTCCTCTCACTTTTATGTTTCTCTCTGTCTTTCCCTTCTCTTCCACATTCTCCAAAAATCAATGGAAACATATCCTCAGGTGAGGATAAAAAGAAAAAAGAAAGAAATGTCATATCCTATGAAAGACACATCTTGAAAATGCCTAAAGAAAGTTGTCACTTCTTCATGGTGAAGGGACTGGAGTCTGTGTTAATGAAAACACCTTGGTGGCTGCAGTGACTGGCAGTGGCTGTATCAGTGGAGTGATGGGGCTGGTGGCTTTCTCTGATTAGCCTGGTTGCCTCCCACAAAAGGAGGGCTGACTGTGGCTTAGGTCTGCTCCCCAAGTGCAACAGGGAGCAGGGCTAAGCTGTCAGTAAGACATCCCCTGAGGGCTCCCAATATGTGAGAGGGGGTAGGCTGGGGTGAGGACCACCCCCCCCCCAGGGCACGAATTTCATGCACTGGGCCTCTAGCCTATATATTAAAAAGTCTAATATGCAAATTGCCCCCTCAGGAGTTTGACTGGGAGACCAGGAATTCAATCTCTCACTATGACATGTGTTAACCACTAGGGGGTAGGCAGAACAAAGGAAGGCCCAGGCCAGCAGGCAGCCGGGAAAGAAAGGTCCTGGTCAGCAGTCGGAAGGCCCCAGTGGGCCCTGATCACTGGCCAGGGCTAGGGACCCTACCTGTGCACCATTTTCATGCACCAGGCCTCTAGTTAATAAATAATACAAGGATAAACTTTACATTTTGTATACTCACACTATAAACCTGCTTCCCCCCCCCCCACACACCTGCACATACACCTATGTGTATGTGTATATATATACATATATTATTTCCTTTTACAATCAGAGAAAGTTCATACATAGCAGAATTTTAGCAGAGAGCAATGTAATGAGAGTCACTGAATGAAGGCCAAGAGTATTTATGTTCATGGTCATTTCATGTGTTAAGAATGGTGACAGATGTTTGACTCATTTAAGTATTTGTTAACTCAGTAAGTACAGATTGTGTGTCTATGATATGCCAAATAAATTAATGACAAAGTTTAATAATAAGTATGTATTACTATAACTTAATAAATAAAATACAAAAACAATAGAGACTACTGGCAAACATATAACAAGGCAACTCATCTAGTCTAGTAAAGGCAGAGGTTGAAGTCAGGTGCTCTTAAGTGGAATTGGACTAAGATCTGAATGGAGAGTAGGAATTAGCTAAGCAAACAGTAGGGTAAATAGAAGATAACTAATCAAACAGATGGAAGAGTATATTTTCTGCTGAGTGTGAACAGTTGGATCTATAGGCAGTCATACTTTTTAATTAGGTAAGTTAATTAATTCCATTCATTATATAAACCAGTTTTATTTGAAGTTTTTGTTACATTCAATACAAAGGTTCCTACTTGATTTGGAAGTATATTGATCACATGCACTCATATAATTTTTAGTTTATAACTTTATATAAACTTTATATATCTCTGGATAGTTTCATGATTAATGAATTTAATTTAATGGGACTTTTAGAAATCATAAAGTAGATTAGGTCCATCTACTGGTGTATTTTTTCAGTGCTGATCAATTTAATTTACATCTATATATATAAAAGCCTAAGGGACCGTTCGACCGGTTGACTGTCTGACCAGTAGCTATGACCCACACTGACCACCAGGGGGGCAGACACTCAATGCACAGGAATGGAAACATGGAACAGACTGATGAATCTTAGAGGGAAGGGAGTAGGGGGAGGGCAGGAAGAGATTAACCAAAGATCTTATATGCATGGATTTGTGTACTGGTGGGGTCCCTGGTGGGGTCCCTAGGCCTGGCCTATGAGGATCAGCTCTCCAACATCCCCTTTGGGATGCTGCATTCTGAGAGGGCGCAGGCCAGGCCTAGCAACCCACCGGTGCATGAATCTGTCCACTGGGCCTCTAATTTTTTAAGGAAAAATAATTTCCTTATAAAATTCTTGAAATGTTTTTAACCCAATTACTTTATGCTTGTCAAAAGCTACAATGTAAAATATAATATCATTTATATTTCATTAAATTCATGAAATTTTAAATTCATAAAAAACACACAAAACGAAGCTATTTTTATCAGTTACCAAAAGCATATCAATATTTCATGTTGAACCTTCCATTTTCCCCTGTATACCTGCTATAAGATTCTCTAAGACTAAAGTTATTTGAATAATTAAATTTGATGTCTGTCCTGTTTTGACATGCCAAATGAATATGTGAATAATTACTTAAAAAATATTTTGTTAGAATTTTTCACTTTTAAAATTGGAAAATAATTTTAAAAGTGAAAAATTATTTCCTTAAGAGAATATAATGTCATTATACACATAGACAATGTAATAGCAAACTGTGAAACCAAAATGTCATTAGCTGCAGTTTACTTATTACCAAATATCTATTTTTGGATTGGAAAATAATCTATAGAACAATTTATTCATCATGCATTTAAATTATCAGCACAATTACAGAAACGATGACCAACAGGTCAGGCATTTTCTGTAAGACAATGACCATATGACTCACAGGTCCTCAACTCTGCTTAAAAACTCCTACTACTCCAGACACTCATTAACTCTTAGGGAACACTTGGGCTAACAGATCATTAATGCTGGGGAAAAGTGCCCGTATGGTTCACACCATGGACTATGTGCAAATGAGAAATGTCATCGCTGAATTTGCGAAGTTATTATAAAACTGCAAATCAGCATCTTATTTTCACAGAGTATTTTAAGAGAAAACTCCTTGGGAATAAATCAGTACTTCAAGCACTCTCTGTAAAGAAGAGTTCAAATCCTACTTCAAATTTTGCTCATATGCATATGAGCATGTAAAAGATGGCAGTTCATATTAGGTATCTTTTCCTACTGGGAGTCTTCCCTGACCTGCCTCATTGTGCCTTGTGTTTTTGCTGTTGTTGCACATATTTGTTCATTTTCTTGTTTGTTTTGCCATTAGATTGTAAGTAATACTGGTATATAGTATATTTTTAATAAATAGATAACTTATTGCTGGATGTTCCCATATACATTTTAATCAAGTGGTTACTGTTAACTTTTTCAAGATCATTAAGTTTGCTTTAGATTAATATTAGTCAAATTGTTATAAGTATTTTAAAGAACTATTCATCAGTACCCCCTTTACTAGTAGTGTACCCTATGTATGTCAATAAAATATTCTAATTAGCATCAAATAAATTATGTCTTAATTTTCATAAGATTATAGACCATATTTCTAAATTATCTAAACTCCATCCACTTGAAGAGAAGGAAGGAAACTGCTCTTTGTTATCTTCGGATACCAAACATATAACTGCCATTGGGTGGCAACTCAAGCAGTATTCTGACACAATTGAACCATTTGTACACAGAAATTATTCACTTCTCCCTCTAATAAGAGATATAACAGTACTTAGTTCAGAGACTTTATAATTAGGCTAACATTAATCTTATAAATTAATACATTTCTTGGTCTTCAGTAGTTAACCTTAATTTGTTTTCTGTAACTATGAATGAGTCTTTTCAGGATTTGTCTTAAATTTACATACTATAATTTCAATGTAAAAAATTTCAAATATGCATGACTGGCTTCTATTTAAATAATGTCATTTTTACTTGGATGACAGGAATCTAGTATCTTCAACCATCTGAAAGTCACCATGAATCTCGTTACGAATCTAATATCACCATAAACTTTACTGTCTAGTGCAAGGCAAGTAGGGAAAAATGTTTAAAATTATATTTTAAATTATGCTTGTAATAAGGATGAGGTGGATGCAGAGCATTTCCTGAGTTAGAAGGAAAAAACAAAACAAACAAATAAAACCAGAGACCACTAAAGGAAACAGACTCAATGATAAGAATATAATTTCATTAAAATGAACAAAGTTGGTTTCCATAGTGACACAAAAAAAGTCAGTATTGTGTTCAGTGAAAACTGTTTAGGTAGGCATAAATCATACAAATACATTTAAAATATATATGAAAACTGGTAGTTATATACACCCACAAATAAGGTTAGATACCTAAAGAGACAGATATCAGGTTTTTGAAAAACCTTACCTTACCAACAGATGGGAAAGTGACACATTAAGGGAAGATTTTTGGGTTGGAAACAGTATAAACCATATAGTAGCTTTAGATAGTATGTTCTCATGATTGTTATTCAACTAAAGCAAAATAATTCTACATGAGATTTACTTCAGTGGGTGCATGTTTTCAAAAACTAGATATGTTAAGAATGTTCTTCTAAACTTTGCCATTCAATCATTTCTAACAATAATTAAACCAGAAAAACCACCTATAAAACATAGTAGATTTACTAAGTCAATATTCCACAGTGACATGCATTTATGTTATAGCATAAAATTATCCTATATAATAAAAGCTTACGTAGCATCATGACCTCACACGACTTCGCCACAGGGTGATGGCCACAAGAAGGCCTCCACAAGATGAGGCGGGGCCTGGTGGCCACTCCACACCTTGAGGCCTGGGGGTCCCATGACTCTGCGTGGCATGGAGGAGGCCAGTCCCAGTGTCTCTGCCACCTCATGTGGAGGAGGCAGGTCCCAGCAGAGGAGGCAGGTCCAGGCAAGGGAGGGTAGTTGTGGGCAATCAGGCTGGAAGGGGAGGGCAGTTATGGGCGATCAAGCCCCAGCAGGGAAGGGCAGTTGTGGGCAATCAAGCCAGTAGGAGAGTGCAGTTGGGTGTGATCAGGCAGGCAGGGGAGGGCAATTGGGGGTGATTAGGTTGGAAGGGGAGTCATTAGGGGGCAATCAGGCTGGCAGGAAGAAGCTGTTAGGGGTACTCAGGCAGGCAGGCAATTGAGTGGTTATGAGCCAGTGGTCCCAGATTGTGAGAGGGATGTCCGACTGCAGGTTTAGGCTTGATTCCTGCCCAAGAGTTACCAGATTGGAGAGGTGCAGGCTGGGTTGAGGGAACCACCCCCCCATGCATGAATTTCATGCACCAGGCCTCTACTAGATAAAAATAAACCAACTCTTTTGACATTTATATTTAACTAGGGGCCCAGTGCATGAATTCATGCACCTTGGAAGGAACTGTGGGCTGCAACGTTGCAGTAGGCCCAGGGGTGGGTCTTGGCCCATTCTCTGCACCCCTACCTGGCCCCTTCTGCTATGGCCCCCAATTCCCTATCTTCCAGTAGCCCTACTCCCACTGCCACCCCTCCCATGCGCTGATGATGCCGGCCCCACTCGTGCCCACTGATGGTGCAGAGCAATTAGGGCTAGTGCCAGGAGTGGATGCAAACAGGGCCAGTGCTGTCAGCAGGTCAGAGCAGCAGCTGCTGCCCCGATCACCCCTCACAAGCAGGGCGGATGTGGAGAAGCCCTCAGGGCCAATCAAGGTCGGCAGCTGCCGCTCACACCCACTGATGATGCCCAGTGAGGGAGACCAGCACTGGGCACTGGCAGCAGGTGTGAGTGGCAGCTCCAGCGCCAGCTGAAGGTGTGAGTGGGACCAGTGCTGGCAGCATTTGTGAGTGGGGCCAGCACAGGCAGCAGGTAGGAGCACCAGGTGGAACCACGACACACAGTAGCAAAGAATTTTCAGTAACCACCAGAGGCTCACCCCAATGACAGCAACCAGCATCCCCCTCTTGGTCTGCTGCCCCCACTCACCAACTCTATCATCCTGCCTCGGTTGGCACCCATCATGTTCCACAGACGCCCCCTGGTGGTCAACACACATCCTAGCAACCAGTTGTTCAGTTGCTTTGCTGTTTAGTCTATTTGCATATTAGCCTTTTATTAGATAGGATGTTATAATCCTATGCACTTTTTTGAAAGTGCATCTCATACTGTTTTCCCAGGGGTTATACAATAATTATACATATATTCCTGTGTTTTTGTCACTATTTTGCCCATCTTATCTAATAAAAGAGTAATATTGAAATTGTTTCTCCAAGATGCCTAAGCCACACCCACCAGCCAATCAGAGAAGCTGTATGCAAATCAACCTAGCCAAGATGGAGGCCAGCAGTCACAGAGCTAGAGTAAACAGGAGGCTTCTATTGCACCAGGAGTAAACTGTCTGCCTAGGCTGGCTGGGCCTCTCTCTGCTCACGGCAACATAGTTGCAATTATAGAAGCCACAGAGCTGAAGCAAACAGGAAGCTTCTGTTGCACCAGCGATGGAGGAAACTGCCTGCCTAGGTTGGCTGGGCCTCTACTAAGGCAACATTGTTTCAATTATAGAAGCCACAGAACTGAAGCAAACAGGAGGCTTCGTTACCTGCCTAGGACTCGACTTAAAGCAACAGTTTCAATTATAGAAGATAAATAACCCCAGCAACCTGCTTCCAGCCAGCCTTGTTGGAACACTGGGTCAATGGGAGCTGTGGGCAGCCTGAAAGCCTGAAAACGCCCCTCAGCTCCTCAACCAGGCTGTCCAGGCACCCCAGTAGGGACTTGAATCTTGAAGGGGCTGTGGGCAGCCTGAAAACAGCCCTCAGACCCACACCCAGGCTGGCCACAACCCAATGGGGTGAGGGTCCACATTGGGAGGCTTGGCCAGTCTGCAAACAGCCATCAGCCCCTCACCCAGGCCAGGCACACCAGCAGGTGGACATCCCCTGAGAGATCCCAGACTGCGAGAGGGCACAGGCCGGGCTGAGGGGCAGCCCGAGTGCACAAATTTTTGTGCACCGGGCCCCTAGTTAGCTTATAAAAGGGAGAGCTGTCATATAAATTCTACAGTAATTCAATTTATTAGGCAATACTTTGGATGTCCCATTCACATTGCTATTTTATAAAAAGTTCTGTTAAATATACTGTCCCTTTATTTACTAAATCAAAGTTAGGCAACCAGGCACTTTTGACATTGTACTTCTAAATTTTTCTTAGTTAAACTCAACACATCACTTCTACGTCTTTTTTCTTTTATTCTTAAATTTATTGGGGCAACACTGGGTAATGAGATTATATAGGTTTCAAGTGTACATTCTATAACACATGATTTGTATACTACATTTTGTGCCCAAAGTAAAAAATTGTCACCACTTCTATGTTTTTAGCAATGGTTAATTTCTAATTGCTAGCCTTGCCATCATTCTTAATTACATGGAAATGTTGTGAGAATGTCAACATTTTTGTATCCATTACACATTTGAATAATAACTTCATAAACATTTTATGCCCTAGTCATTTTGGTTCAGTGGATAAAACATCAACCTGATGGCAGAAGGGTCCCATGCTGGAAACTGATTGTTTTTAACCTACCTTGGTTGCTCTGAAAGGTCAGAGCTATGCACTCATTGTTTAAGTTGAAACACTGTTAATTACAGCAAATCCCCACCTGTTAATTACATGTAAAATTCTTCCTTGGAATTTCCTGCCTAAGGATATGGTTGTTTTCTCAGAGACTCAATAAAAGGCTGGTGAGACCCAGGCATCAGTAGGCAATCTACCCTGCTAGAGGAAAGATGCCACGCCTGGTACCCCAGTTTCCAAATTGATTCTCTTCTAGTCTCTCTTCATTTTGGGTGCAGCCCCCTTCAGAACTCGAACCCTGAACTGCACTGGATGTGTAAGGGGCTCCAACAGTTCAGGTTTGAGTTCTGTAAAGGGCATGTACCAACTTTTCAGGCTTCTCCCCAGCCCAGGCGCAGGCTGGGGCTCATGCAGGAGGCGACCAATCAGTGTGTTTCTCTTACAATGACATTTCTGTCTTTCCTTCTTTCTAAAAATAAATGGAAAAATACCCTTGGGGGAGGGTTAAAAAAAGACACATTTCATAATTAAACAAATTATTATGTGACATCTCTCTCACTTCTCTGCTGTAATGAAATACTTTACTCATCTACAACAATGGACTTAAAGTGGAAAAGCATATACCCTCCATGGTCTTGAACTTTATAGATATTATCAGACGTGTTCCTGAACCCAAAACTAAGTATACCACGTGCAATACTACTTATGTCCTTACAATAAACCCTCAAATGAAGCTTTCATTAAAGGGATGATTTCCAATTTTCTGGTTCTAATATTACCTGGGAATATTTTGGAGAATAACATGATTAAATTTTGACAAAATTCTTAAAGATAGATTATGGCTAGGCAGCTTGCCAGCAGCAGAAATTTTTCAAAGATGAATAAGGCGAATTTGGTATTTTTCATTATGGTGAGGTGAGAGTGGTAAAGAAAGGGATAAAGGGGAAAGAAGAAATATCACAAAATAATATGTGTACTTTTAAGATCAAAGCATATTGTGATTAGAAGGTGGTGCTTCAATGCTTCAATATCTTTAAGCCTTAGGCTTGGATTTCATGGTCTAATAGAATCATATAATGGAAATAAAAATACAATCATTTGGGGACACACAAGGTTGCCAATTTTTATGTGTTTTTTTAAGCAAGGACATTAAAATTAAGCAAATCTGAAATGAATTTTTACCATCCACAATGTATAAATAAATAAAATAGCATGGCATTATTTGTATAGCTCCTAAAATAAAGCACATGCAAATATTCCTAGTGGCAAGTGTCTAGACACAGCAGCTAACACTCAGGGTTTACCATTTTTAAAAACATTTAATTCCTGAAAAAAGAAATTACATAGAGTTGCTCCATCGTACTAGTTAATTTCTTGAACCAGGGTCCTACGTATAGGAAGCAGAACAAAATATGGACTTGATCTCCCACTGGCCAAGGTGACTTATGAAGATCAAATCTGTACAACTGGTGTCCAAGCAAAGAGTTCTTTTAGACTGGGATGGTGGTGATATGATTTGGAAGTGTTCTAAAGTTTGGGAATAGAAGGCACAAACATCATGGAATATTTTATTTCTAATGTAAAGTCTAAAGACATATAGTTTCTAAAATATTTTAAATTTTCATCAAAAATATCTTTGTGCGTTAATGTGAAACAGCACAAGTCATTCTAACAAAAACAATCATTCAGTTTTTAAATTATAAGAGTGTCTTTCTAAAAGTGATTCAATTATACTTTGCAGAGTTCCAAATGCTCGCTCTGCTCTTCATTAGTTTCAAATATAAATATGTATTCTTTTCAGCAGGCTATTCTATCTGAGTAACAATCGCATCAGGGCACTTTCCTTCCTGCTAGTCTCAAGGTTAGGTAGGGCTTTATAGATCTTTATTTCTGGAATATTCATAGTAGACCTTGGAGCGTTTTGTCCAGAAAAACTGCCTGGCCTAAAATTCTTACACTCACACCCTGCAGTGTTTCTGTGTTTGGAGAATTGGCCCATGTACCAATGAGTGGTAGGTTCAATTCCCAGTCAAGGGCAAAAACCTGGGTTAGAGGTTTGATCCCCAACCTGACTGGGGTGAGTGCAAAAGGCAATCAACTTATGTCTCTCTCTCTCATTGATGTTTCGCTCTCTCTCTCTCTCTCTCTCTCACTCTCTCTCTCCTCCCTCAGTCCCCTCTCCCTTCCATGCTGTCTAAAAAACATCCATGGGAAAAATATCCTCTGGTGAGTATTAACAATAAAAAAAATTATCACACTTGGTAATCTTTTGATCTTTGTATTTAGAATTATGTTAGGGGTTACTAAATACTAATCTGAATTTTATTTACTCAAAAATAAGTCTGAAGCAATATATGTTAACATATCTTAGAGACAGTTTCTTCTCAGTTTCTCTTTGTGTTGCCTATTCTGAAATCCTAGACCAGCGGTCCTCAACCTGTGGGTCATGACTTGTTTGGGGGCGAACGACCCTTTCCCAGGGGTCGCCTAAATACATCCTGCATATCAGATATTTACCTTATGATTCATAACAGTAGCAAAATTACAGTTATGAAGTTGCAACGAAAATAATTTTATGGTTGGGTCACCACATGAGAGACTGTATTAAAGGGTCACGGCATTAGGAAGGTTGAGAACCACTGTCCTAGACCAAAGTTATTTTAAATGTTACTATGAATAATAGTAGATAAGGATCCCTATAAACTCTCTAGTGTGTTGAACTTATTAAAAACTAGGGGCCCGGTGCACAAAAATTTGTGCACTCAAGGTGGAGGGAGTCCCTCAGCCCGACCTGTGCCCTCTCACAGTCTGGGACCCCTCAGTGGATGTCCTATGATGGCCCCAGTCTGCCAGGCGCCTTTTGTGTGTGTGTGTGTGTATGTGTGTGTGTCATCACTGGGGACCTGCCCCCAGCCGCATCTGAGGCTCGGAGCAGTCCTCCTGTGTGTGTCTACCTGCTGGGGGC
>PVJC01018500.1:10617-31362 GCA_004026665.1 Murina feae | reverse complement strand
TATTGGTGTGGCGCCATAACCACCTCTGGAAGCTTTGTCAAGCACTGTTTTCCCCATGACTCGCTGCCGCTTACCCAAGGAGGGTCAAGTTTTACTGGTTCTGAGTCTTGAAAAGGGGGGTAGGGCATTAGCACATAACCATAAGGAAAATAAACCTATAGGACTGGGCTAGAACCCATTTATATGTTCTTTGTAACAGTAGGCATTCGTTATGGGTCCTTCTGTTGTAGGCAGTTAGACGTGAGGAAGATGGGCCAGGTACAGAAGAAGGTGACCAGGGTGGAAAGTCCTAGGTGCCTGGCAAGGGACAGTCAATTGCAGGGTGGGGCCTCGCCCCAGGGTAACTTTGTCCTTCCCTAGCATATCACTGGTCATGGGGTTTGCCCTCCCTGACCTTTCCTCCCTGGTGATAATGTCTAGGCCTCAGTTGTATTTCAGCTCCCCCAGGCCTGTAATAGTAATTTTGCATACTCATTCTTACTCCTTTTGCCTACCTTCCTGTGTAATGTTTGTGCTACCTCATATAAGCAGCTGTTTTATGGAGGGGTGGGGGTTGCAGAGCAGAGTTTTGTGGATGACCTGCTCCTCTCCCATACTGCTCATATGTTATTCAGTCCTGTCTCTGCTGAATTGGCTCAAATAATGACAGGCAGCCAGGACCCATTGATTGGTTTCAGAATGATTTTAGTATTATAGTTTATATATTCCCTTAAATTATTTCCCCTCTTCTGCTGATCCTGACATGTATTAGTTATAATCTTTCCTTCATCTTAACTAAGCCTACAATAATAAAAGAGTAATATGCAAATTAGGCATCACTCCATCACAAAGATGGCTTCCCCCATGGCCACAAGATAGCTGCGCCCAGTCCAGTTCAGCCCCACCACTGAAGTGGTCTGGCTGTTAGCCAGGCAGATGGTAGGGGAGGCGTGGGGCCCCAGGGGCAGAACAGGCCATCAGAGGGGACTGGGGGTCCCCTGCCCAGGCCAGAGGCCTTCAACAGAGGCCTCAGGCATGGGCAAGGGTGGAGCTGGTAATCGGAGGGGCAGGGGCAGAGCTGGTGATTGGAGGGGATGAGGGTGCCCTACCCAGGCATAAATATATATATATATATATATATATATATATATATATATATATATATATATATCCACAATAAAAAAGTTTCTAAAAGTGCCAAGGAAAACCATTCTGAGAGTATGCAACAGCCAGCTAACAAATCAGCAAGGTAGATTCAAATTTGAAGCAAACCATAGTCTGTATACAAACTGAGACATGCAAGGTATTTTCTCCAGCACTGGCCATAGTCTGTTCTCAGTTCTGGCAGATTATGATAGAGGGACGATGTGGAGCATAAAATGAGGGAAGAATAGGAACACACATGGTATAGAGTGTCCCAGGCTTGTGAAAGGTTTCCATCCAAGCAGTATCCCCCATAGCTAAAAAACAATGTGAAATTTGAACGCTAAACTTTAATTTAGGGTACAGAAATTAAGTCTTTTTCAGAAATGGGTCCTATGTCCCATGTTGAAAATTTATGTCAACTTTCCATTCTATTCCCTAATATATTTATCTCAGTACCATTTTTCATATAAGTCATTCAACTAATGTTTGCATGCCTACACTGGTCCATTTACAGTTCTTAATAGAGGCAGAGTGGGGAACAAAGGAGGCTGGGCTGCATTTAGTCCTCACTGTGACAGGGGTGGGGATGATGGAGGGAGAAAAGCGGTGCTAGCATTACCTACCTTTACCTAGTGGGCCGTATCTTGTTTAGCTTTGTGTTCCTTCCCAGATTGACATGTTGGCCTAGGAATAAGGACACTGAGTTCTCTGTGGTTGCATGGGTCTGGGCAAATCTCAGCTCTCTCACCTTCTGTTTTCTCATCTCAGAAGGCACAGGACTGGATTCCCAAGCAGTCACTGTTGGGCGGAAAACTGCCCTTCGGGCCTTGGTATGGCTGAGACTTGCTCCAGTGATTCCTTGCTTTCCTTCTTTCATCTGTTCCCACACTGCCAAAGGTAGCTCCCATGTAAATGATTTCTAGCACCCCGCAGAACCTGTATCCTCCTGTGGGAACTTGCTTTCTGTTTACAGATTCTTTGGGAGTGAGGATGCCTGAATTTGAGACCAAGCCCTAGATAATAAAAGTGCAATATAATGCACTTTAATTTTGAATTTGTTATAAATTTGTGATTTGGATTCTACCCAGTGTACATTTTAATAACTATCACTTACTAAATGCTCAAAATATGCCAAGCACTATTAAGTGCATTATTTCATTTCATTGTAAAGTGAGGTTTTTTTTTTCAGGCAGTTTAGCATAAGTATTAAAAGCAGGGCTCTGGAGTCAGACTGCCTGAGTTGCCATCCTGGCTGTCTTACCAGGTGTGTGACTTCAGAAAAGTGACTTAGCTTCTCTCTGAACCTCTATTTTTGTTTCTATAATAGAATCTAGCTGCTGTGAGAATGAAGTAAGAGAAAAATGTAAAACACCAGATAGTAAGTACTCTTAAAAAAAAAAGAGGTGTGCATTCTATTATCCCCACTTTACAGATAAGAACATTGAAGCTCATATTCTTGCCAAAGTCACATTGATTGGTTAGGGCATAGATAGGTTTGGAATCCAGGAATGTCTGAAGTCAAATCATGGTGCAGACAACTCTACTCATCCAGAAGTCTTGTTACCAGGTTTGCTGGTTTCTGAGAGGACCTCCTTAGAGCATAGTGTCTTTCACATTTAATCCTGACTTGGACCTTGCTATGGCAACATTCTATGACTACTTTCTATGTTACAGTGGTGATGCGTAGTTTGCATCTTGACTTTCTTGGAGTAAAATGCTATGAAATAAAGAAGAGCAGCAATTTTTATAATGCTATTAAAAGAAGTCAACCTATTTCCTTTTCTGCTATGAGAACAGTTATGCTCCAGTGACCACAGCTCTGATCTCTTTTTACCTCACATCTGTTGTCCAAAACTGGAGATCTTAGCTAGGACCTAGTGGGGTAGGGAGAGTTCATAGGCAATTTTCCAAGTGCATAGTTACCCTCAAATAACACAGCTCTGATTTTCGTCCCTTCCTGGATTTTCTGCCTGACTGAACCATCCTACTGTTTTCCCTCCACTCTCTTTCTGTCTGCTTCATTTCTCTTTTCCCATTCCTAGAGTTGATCTTTTTTCAACTTTTCATGCTGTCAAACAAAAAGGGGGAAAATATTAAATTTTAATAATAAGAGACCTCAAAGAGGAAGAAGGCTTAGGTAATGCATCAGTGAGTAGAGAATTCCAGTATCACTTAAGAGATGAACAGCTATACCGCAGACACACACACATATGTAGTTCTTGGCTACTACAATTGAATCAGAGGCCAGCACTAGTCTTCTTTTTTTTAAATTAAAAGGATTTTTTATTTTAAATATATATAGTGCCATAATTCATCAAAAAATTTACAGTAGTTAACCAACTTTTAAATATGATCATATAAACAATACGTGGACTCAGTTTGCTTAAAGTTAACTGTATACTATGAAGTATTCTAAGAAAGAAAATCATGACATATTCCATTCCATTAAAGGGGATTAAAAAGAATTATAAGCTAATTTGAATAGACCCAGTAATTGGCTGGGTATTATCCTTCTGTATAAACCTGACTCTTTATATTTAAACTGTATTCTGGTTTCCTACCATTAAGAAATTCCTTTCCCTTAACAGTGGCCTAGAAATGGCCTTAATGTCACATACTTCTTCACCTCCTGATGATCACTTGGTGCTCTGATGTAGACAGTATAGAACGTCTGCTGTTTTACTGCTGCTAATCTTCCCAGGAAGACAAGTATTCCATTCCAGGCATTGCTTCCACCTTGACTTCCAAATGCCACTGCTGTGCGGAGGAGCCATCACAGATTGCCATAGCAATATAGCCTTTCTGACTCAGTAGATCAACCACTTTCAGGCACTGTCCGACTGACATCTGGTACAGTTGATTATTCTTCCCAGAGGTCCACTGCTGAGATCCTCCCCACCCATGGTACTTCATGAGTTGGGGTGAGTCAGATGATCGAGTTTCTGACATGTCCAGGCAAAGGAGATTACTTAAAACCAATTAATAATCTTCATTATAAATCTAGATCTGATTTGGGTCACTGTAGTCACATGCCTTAAGCACTACTAGGCCTCTCTTCTGACTTGGGCAGCTCTGGGCCACTAGACATTTGCCAGTCTGGTGGTGGTAAAGCCTTCCATGCTGAAGGATTTTGGGGTGTTTTGGCCCTCTGTTGATAAAAATGGGTTGCTGGGGTTTGGCATTAGTTCCAAATAACTGCATCTCTGGGTAAATGCTATCCAAATGCCATTTAAATAATTTACAACCCAACTTCTTTCTCAATTCAACACTCATTGACATTTCCATAGCTTCTTGTCCTCAAGTCAAGTCTTAAGGAAAAATACTGGTCTTTATATTCATCCAACCAAACATGTGCCAGCCTTCAGGGGAACCATAGGGTCACCTTTTCTGGAAAATGTGTCTAAGTCTGGAGTAAGAAATGATGAAGAGCTAACCCCCACACATACACATCTGAAATGGTCTTTTCAAGTTTTCTCCTACCCAGATATCCATGCTACTGTCATACTGCCTGAGTTCACTGAAGTAGCTTCTATTCATGGCAAACAGTCCTCCCATTATTGTAGGTGATACGGTAGCTCCTTCTGGTTCTCTGAGCTCAGAAAGGCGAACAAGATCCCATTTGAAGTGCGGTCCCCAGTTGAACCCTCAACATACCACAGGGGACGAGCTGTAGGCCAGCGTGTCTGCACTGATATCGATCATCAGACACACAACCACCCACAGTCCTCCAGAGGGGAGCCAGCAAGGGTTGCAGCCATGTTATATTCACTTCACTATGGCTGTCCAAGAACACCAAGACTTCCTGCTGCATGACTTGCTTCTAACATTCTTCCTTGAATTAATCCCTCACGCTTTGTATTTCTTACTAATTTAATTTGTCCAGGGAGGTGTGATTTGACAAATTCATCAAATTCTCCTTTCAAATCATTGAAGTCACTGTTGTCATCCACGAGGATGATTTTGTGGAGAAGCTAGGCTGGTGTGTGGTCCAGAACGCTATGCACAGTCCGCAGCAAAGCAGACAAGGCTTCATTGTAGAAACAAATATGTCTTGTCTTTACATGCTACATTCCTTGTATCTGGCACATCTCTGTGGTAGCCCAAGGGGTTGCTAATGAGCATATTGAAGGCATGCTTCTGAAACCCCAAGTTTCTAAACTCCTGATCATGTTCATTAAAAATCATACTCAATTCAGAAGAGATTTGCATGTTGCCTTTTTCTGAATCTTTAATATGATTACCACATCGTCAATCTTGCTTGCTTTGAACTGTAATTCTAATAATCAACTTGGACTTTGGGTGAAACAGGGATAGAATTTTTTTGGGAATGGCTCATGGTGCCCAGACCCCTTGATGGGCACATTCTTAAAGTGGCCAAGTCACTTCACTGAAGTTAAAATAAACAAAAAGCAAAACCATCCAGGTCACAGATGTAAAAAGGCATCCATAACAGAAATATCAAACTATGATGCTTCCCATTATAGACCTAGCATAGCTGAAGGGCCATTTTCAGCTTCCTGGAGCAAAAGCTGCTGGAGCCATAAACTTGTGCTGGTGGCTGGGTGTGAACTGGCATGAGAGTTCAAAACCAGGAATGCATCTTGAGGGATGGGTTCACTTCTGTGGGCTTTACCTCTAAGAACTCCACAAGGTTCTCAAGGTGAAGGCGAAAATCCCAGAAAGATCCTCTGGTGAATCTGGGCACCAGCAACACAAGATCCTGGCCTTCAGACTGGGACTTGGGCTGTGGAAGCTTCCCTCCCACTACAGCCCATGTCCAGTTGCATTAGCTACCACAGGTCAGAACACCTGGGAGAAAATGCCGGTGTGGTGACCACAAGTTCGCCCAGGCCTCTGGAGTGCTCGCCCAGTCCCATTGCTGCAGCCTCTACCATCTTCTTTCTTTTTTAATTAAAAAAAAACTTACAGTTGACCTGCCCTGGCCAGTGTGGCTCAGTTGGTTGGCTCAGGTTACCAGTTCGATTCCCAGTCATGGACACATGCCCAAGTTGAGGGCTTCATCCCTGGTAGGAGGTGTGCAGGAAATAACTGATTGATGTTTCACTGTTACATTGATGTTTCTCTCTCTCTCTCTCTCTCTCTCTCCTTCTCTCTCTCTCTCCACCCTTCCTCTCTCTCTAAAAATCTATAAAAAGATTTTTTAAAATTACAGTTGACATACAATATTATATTAGTTTCAGACGTATAACCTATGAGTTGACATTTATGTAACTTACAAGTGATCACCCTGATAAATCTAGTACCCATCTGACACCATATATAGTTATTACAATATTATTGACTATACTCCCTATGTTGAACCTTACAGCCCCATGACTATTGTGTAACTACCAATTTGTACTTCTAAACCCCTTCACCTTTTTCACCCATTCCTCCAAACGCTATTCCATCTGGCAACTGTCAAAATGTTCTCAGTATCTGAGTCTTTTTCTGTTCTGCTTGTTCATTTATATTGTTCTTTAGATTCTACATATAAGTGAAGTCATCTGGAATTTGTCTTTCTCTCTGTGAGCTCTTTAAGAGGAACACTTGGGATTCCAGCAGCCCTCTGTCACACTTGGCCACAATCCCTACTGGTTTTTACAGCCAGAAGTTATGGGGGGTTTTCTTCTCAGCACTGGAATCCTGGGGTGTGGGGCCAGGTGTGGGGCTTCTCAGGGGGACTTCTGCAGCTGAGATATCCCTTCCAATTTTTAACTGCCACATGTGGGTGTGGGACCTGCCCTTTTCCTATCTCCTCCCCTTCTTCCAGTCTGGATGTGGCTTCTTTATAGCCTTAGTTATAAGACTTCTGTTCAGCTAGATCTCTGGCAGGTCTGAATGATGGCTGTTTTGTAGCTTCATTGTAATTCTGGTGTGGTTGTGGGAGGTTTCGAGTACCACATCTACCTACCTGCATCTTGACTGGAAGTACCAGCACTAGTCTTCTGAAGCAGCAGCAGTTGACCTTCAGGGGTGGTAAGGACAGAAAGTATTCAAAAAATTTCATTTTTATACAACCAGGTACATTTTTTAAAACTTTCTACTTGTTCAATACATTCTTTTTAAATTACAGAACTAGGTTTTAAAGTTTTATGTACTATTTAATGTATGATAAATATTTCAACAGTACAAAGGGTATACTATGAAATCTTTTTTCTCTCTTCCCAATCCCACTTCTCAAAGGCAATCACTGTAAATAATTTCTGTTCATAACTCTTCTGGTGGTTGCCATTATACCCTTATACACTCTTAGGTCTCTAGCTAATGATTTATCAACTTTAGATGATTTATTTTATTCTGCTTTGGAAGATGAAGGGTTTTAGTTCTTTGTTCCTATCATATCTTCTTGATCAACTGGTTTCTGAACAAGGTGGAAACATAATAATGACTGCCTTTTGTCAAAGTCCTTATCCCTGCCAGAAAGGTAATGTGCTAACACGTGACATATGATAACTACAGACCCGATGCATGAAATTCATGCAAGGGGCTCGGCCCTTGCAGCCCTGGCTGCCTCAGCCACCTGGTGGCCCTGAGGCCCCCCTCTCCATCCCCACCTCCTGCCTACTGGTTGTTCTGGAAGGTCATTCCAGAAGTTTGTTATGCTGTCCGGTTTAATTAGCATATTAGCTCTTTATTGTATAGGATTTCATTAATCTTCATACCTATGCTAATAAGTAGGCACTGTCCCCATTTTACAGGTAAGGAAATAGAGGTTTTGGCTAGTTATGCTGCTTGCTCAAAGTCCTATAGTTGATAATTAGCACAGTTAGATTTAACCTGGATTCTCTAACAGTTAAGCCCACACTCTTCATCATTACTGCCCTAGAACAATAAATTTAAGGCCAGTCTAGTTCCACCAAGGTATTTCCTTTTTCCTGCAAGTTATGTGTGTGTATCCACTTTTATAATATGCAGTTATGACTGATATCTTAAAGAATGGGGGAGGGGAAATGGAAGTTTATATAGTTCCTCATAGGAACATTTGTTATTTTGTTCAAGACATTCAATTATCTTTTAATACATCAAGACATTCAATTATCTTTTAATACAGCAAGACATTCAATTATCTTTTAAATACAAGGAATATTTTTTATATATACTTAAATATTTACCATTTCTGGCACTCTTCATTCCTTTGTGCGATCTAAGTGTCTATGTGGTATCATTTTACTTTAGCCTGAGGAATTTTTAAAAACATTTTTTTATGGAGTAAATCTGCTGACATCTAATTCTGTTAGTCTTTGAAATATGTCTTTATTTCTCTTTTGTGCTTGAGCGATATTTTCATTGGATATTTAATTATAGGTTGATAGTTTTTCTTTCAACCCTTTAAAGATCTTGTTTCATTTTCTTCTGGCTTGTATTGTTTCTGAGGAGATGTCAGTGACTTTCTTGTCTTTGTTTCTTTGTTATCTCTGGCAACATTTTATCATAGCTTTTTATCAGTAGGCATTGGTATAATTTATCGTTTCCTCTGTGTTTATCCTGTTTGAAGATCATTTTGCTTCTTGGATCTCTGAGTTGATATTTTCATCAAATATGGAAAAATTAGCAGCCATTATTTACTCAACTATTTTCTCTGTCTCCCCTACTATATTACCTCCCTAATTTTTGAGGCTTCAATTATACAAATATTAGACCCCTTGATTTTGTTTTACAAATCACTGATACTTTATCAATTTTTAAATCTTTTTTTTCCTCTGTGCCTTTATTTGGATAATTTTTATTTCCTGTTTTCAAATCCACTTTTCTTCCCTCTGTAATGTCTAATTTTCTGTCAAGCCCATCCAATTTTTCATTTAAGATTTTATATTTTCAATATTAGAAGTTCCCTTTGGTTCTTTTTCATAGTTTCCATTTCTGTCCTCATTTATTTCATGTTTTGCTTTAAGTCCTTGGACATTTATAATAACAGTTTTAAAATCCTTATCTGTTTTCCATTGTCTCATTAATTTCTGGATCTTTACATTGACTCATTTTTCTCTTTGTTAAAGATCACATTTTTTTACTTCTTTGACTGTCTAGTGGTTTTTTATTGGATGCTTGACAAAGTCTAGATATTGTTATCTTCCTTTAAGAAGTGTTGAGCTTTGTCCTGGCCTGCAGTTAATTTGCTGTGGGTCAGCTTGATCCTTTCAGAGCTTGACCTTAAGGTCTTCTAGAATGGGTCTAGCTTTAACTCTATGGTTTGATTATTTTTATTCATAATATCTGGACTTTTTGAGATTTCTAATGAATGTCCTGGTGTTTAAGGAAGACTCTCCACTCTGGTTGATCAAAATTGAGAAGTCTCCAAAACTTTGTGAGTCTCACAGTTGTTCATTTCATAGCTCCTGAAAGCTGTTCTTTCTCCAACAGATTCTTTTCTCTACTACACTGGTGTTTTACCTTATGAGGAGTACAGCCTAGAACTGAAGATATCCCTATGCTATGCAGATTTCTGGGGCTCTTTCTTTGCATTGAAATTCAAGTTATCTCAGTCACACTAAACTAAAATTCTATCTCCTCAACTGAATAAGATTGTTATACTTTGCTTGGGTTCCTTCTCTCTGTGCCAGAATGTAAGTGTCTTTTATATCTAAAACTGGGGCAATTGTAGAATTTATCTCATTTGTTTCACTTCTCTCAGAAATTACAGTGTTGTAAAGACTGTTGTTCAGTGTCTCTAGCTAGATAATTTTACTGTTTTGTCCATATTTATTTGTATTTTATTTATGGCAGAGGGACTAGGCTAATACTAGTTACTCTGTCACAACCTATGTTCAGAGTTTTGATCTAATGAAATGAATATCCCTTTGGTGATAGTTATACTGAAAGCTCGGAAATGGAGATGCTCTTCAAAGTTACCAGCAACCTCTTGAGTCTTCAGCCAATAAACCAACTAAGTCTCCCATATCTTCTGAAACCCACCACCATATTTCTTTCACTCTCCTTTCTCATTGGTGGATTAGGTTCAACTACTTGCTTATGCCATACTTTTACTTTACTTTAGATAATATTCTTCAGTTCTTCAATGTTACTACTTATCAGATAGGACCACGTGCCAAAAAAAATTTTTTTTAGAGTAACGTTTTTTAAAAATATATTTTTATTGATTTTTTACAGAGAGAAAGGGAGAGGGATAGAGAGTTAGAAACATCAATGAGAGAGAAACATTGATTAGCTGCCTCCTGTGCACCCCCTACTGGGGATGTGCCCGCAAACAAGGTACATGCCCTTGAACAGAATCGAACCTGGGACCCTTCAGTCCACAGGCTTATGCTCTATCCACTGAGCCAAACTGGTTAGGTCTAGAGTAACATCTTATTGACATATAGCAGTCATACAAAAAAATGCACTAATTATAGGTGTACTGCTGAATGCATGATCATAACTTGGACACACTCATGTAAACAACATCCAAATAAAAAAAAAACAGGATATAATTAGTTCTCTATAAGTCCCTATTATGTTTCCTCCCTATCCCTGTACCCCTTCCAAAAGTAACTACTATTCAGATTTCTAAAACTATATATTAATTTTGTTTTTAAACTTCATATGATTGAAATTATACAATATGCACTCTTTTTTGATATGGCTTTTTTTTTTTTTACTCAATATTGTATTTCTGAGATCCATCCTTGTTATTTTGTGTAGTTGTAGTTGATCGATTCTCTTTACTGTATGACTATGCCATACATCAACATTGACTATTTTATGAATATGCCATACATCAACATTGACTATTACAAGGAGCACCACTCATTTATAATTATAGTGTCTCTTGCCCATTTAACATATTTCCATTGCAGAATTCTGGAGAAACTAATGGATCTAAGACCAAATGTGTTATATGATACTCTCTCTATATTGAACTCTAGAACTCAAATTCATATTAATTCTCAAATATCTATGAACTGTGTACTATGTGGCAGGTACCAGTCTAAACACTAGGGCTGGGGACCCTTGAGGATTTTTCAGAATACTAAGAAGGGGTAGACATAGGAGTAGATAATCACAGTATACTATAGTAATGTTAGAACCATAACTAGGACTTGTTAAAGTTAAATTATATAATTTTGTTTAAATTATGTAATTTTTTAAACATTCAGTTTTTTTACAAAAGGCTGACTCTGTCTTTCTTAGGGGCCCAATCTTCGAGAATTTCCAGAGGAGCCTTTACAGATAATTTAGGCAGATTTAGAAAAATTAAAGAGAGCCATTCTTTTCAGAGCCTCAATGTTCAGTCAGTTGAGAAGATCCTATTATGTGGTATCATTCCCACGAGCTTTTCTTCCATCTGCTCCCCTTCAATGATCTCATTCCTTTTCATTTGTCACCTATGCCCTCTCTCAACCAGCTCATCCATTTCTTGTGCTTTAACTATCACTGATATAAGTCCATGATCTCCATATCTTTAACTCTACTCTAGCCCTCTCTGTGAGCCCATTTTTAACTACCCTGGTATGTAACTGCCTTACAGATATCTTGACCAACCCATCAGCTCAACAGGTCCCTAACCCAACAAACTACTGTCCGTATAGTCCTCTGTTTCCTCTCTTTCCTACCCCAGGGCACCACTACCATTCCTCAGACTGGGAACCATTTTAGACTCTTTATCCTCCTTCATCCTCCACATCAATCAATACAGCTTGTTAATTATACCTTGTAACTGTATCTTGAATCTGTCTACTCTATTTCCATGCTCACTATTTTGATTTAAGTGCTTTCTGTTTCTTTCTGGATTATTGCCATTGCCTCCTCACAGATCTTCCTGATTTCAATTTTATTCTTCATAATCATTAATCTTCCAAACCATGATTTGCAATGCAAATCTTATATTATTTTCTAGTTTAAAAATCTTCAATGATACTCCATTACCCAGAGTAAAGCTTCTCAAAACACATGCCCTAATTGTGTATTGCAATGGACTAACATATGCCAAAGGTGTCCAACGATGGACCAGGTATGTTACCAGTCACAAGGAGCTTCAGTCCTTTACCCCAGTATGCCATATGTATTTTCATTTTCCATATGTGACACAAATGGAAAGGGTAGAAAGGACTGACTATAAGATTAGGTTCCAACTCCAGACACTTGCCATCTTCTCTATTCTCATTTCCAGCACTCATCACCTCATACCATATTATCTAATGACTAGGGGCCCGGTGCACAAAAATTTGTGCACTTGTTGGGGGGGGGGGTCCCTCAGCCCGGCCTGTGCCCTCTCACAGTCCAGGACCCCTCAGGGGATGTCCACCTGCTGGCGTGCCTGGCCAGCCTGGGTGAGGGGCTGATGGCTGTTTGCATGCTAGCCAAGCCCCTCAGTGGAGACCCTCACCCCATGGGGGTGTGGCCAGCCTGGGTGAGAGGCGGAGGGCCGTTTTCAGGCTGCCCACAGCTCCCATTGACCCAACGTCCTAGTGAGGCTGGTTGGAATCAGGTTTCTGGAGTTTATTTATCTTCTATAATTGAAACTTTGTTGCCTTGAGCAGAGGCCTACGCAGGCAATGAAGCCTCCTGTTTGCTTCAGCTCTGTGGCTTCTATAATTGAAACATTGTTGCCTTGAGCAGAGGCCCAGCTGGCCTAGGCAGGCAGTTTTCTTCATCACTGGTGCAACAGAAGCCTCCTGTTTGCTCTAGCTCTGTGGCTTCTGGCTGCCATTTTGGCTGGGTTAATTTGCATACAGCTGCTCCAATTGGCTGGTGGGCATGGCTTGGCTAGCGGGCATGGCTTAGGTGTAATGGAGTTATGGTCAATTTGCATATTACTCTTTTATTAGATTAGATTGCTATATCCTGCCACATGCCCAGCTGTTTTATGCCTACATCATTGCACAGAGGACAAGCTTTTCCATCAGTGTGGAATGAACCCCTCCCTTGCTTTAGCTGGCAAACTTCTTTTAAAATAAATTAAAATATATGTATGATTTCAGAGAGGAAGAGAGAGAGGATAATTTATCAGCTGCCTCCTGCACGCCCCTCACTAGGGATCCAGCCAGCAACTCAGGCATGTGCCCCTGACCAGAATCGAACCCGGGACCCTTCAGTCTGCAGGCCAGTGCTCTATCCACCAAGCCAAACCAGCTAGGGCTGACAAACTTCTATACATGTTTTAAAATGTAAATCAGCCCTGGCTAGTGTAGCTCAATTGGTTGAGTATTGTCCCATGTACCAGGAAGTCACCAATCCTAGTCAGGGCACATACTGGGGTAGGGGATGTGTAGGAGGCAACAGATCCATGTTTTGATGTTCTTATCTCTCCCTCCCTCTCCCTCCTCTCTCTGAAATAAACAAAAACATGTGGGGTGTTTTTTTTAATTAGATCTCTTCTTTTCAGTACAAAATATAGGGTAGCCAAATACCATCCAAACTGTTAATTAAACTTTTGTACAGGAGTTTGATTCACTCTAATGGCTTCATAAGTGACTGCAGTGGTACATTTTGTTAAATAAAATAACCAAATAATCATTTACTAATAATGAAGCCACAAAACCAATCTGAAAAATAATGGAAATAAAAATCTGCATGGAAGGCTTTCCCTGAAAAGGAGCACTTTGTGTCAACAAGCTTCCCTTGTCACCCAGCAACCACTCCTCTGGAGTTCCCTTTAATGGGGGTAATTTCAGCTGGCAGCTTGAAATGATCCTGTTTGTTTTCCTGGTCTCTGATGGGTAGAGGTCACTGCTGATAATAATATGGTTGTTATTCATTATTATCTGGAATATGATAATGGCAGAATTGCCTTGAAATGCACTTTTTTAATCTTAACATTGACTCTGCATATACAGTTGGGTCACACTACATGCACATTTCAAAACTTAAAGATATTTATATTTTAGGAACAAAAATGACCAACCTGGGTAGTGAATAAACATTATTGTACTTTAACCAGTTTATAGCTATTCAAATAATTAATAAACATCCATTAATCAAACTGCCTGTGTTTGAATTTCAGCTCTACCACTACTAATGTTGTGTTCTTAGACATGCTTATTAATCTCTCTATGATGTATTTGAATCATTTATAAAATGGGCCTAATAATAGTATTTACCACATAGACTTGTGAGGATTAAATGAGCTCATATAGATAAGGGCCCAGAATGACATCTGGGACTCATAGTAGCCCTATGTAATCAGTGATTTTGTTTCAGGATTGTGTTCACTCTTGACAAATCACTCTTCTCCCACCTTCCCTGACTGGATTAGGCACCCCCTGCCATGTGTCTCTTTAGCATGCTATACTTCCCATGGCTAAACAGCATTTAAATGGAATTATAATTGTGTGTTTAATTACCTGTGTCACCCAGAAGCTAGAAGCTCTAGGTGGGTAGAGACTCATCCATATCATTCACCACTGTATAACCCTGTATGTTGGTTGACAGTCACCTATTGTGCCCAAGCCGAAGTGGCCAATTTAACCTACTGGCAAACAAGGAGAAGACAGCAGTTGGCTGAGTTCTACCAGGACTCTGTAGGGACTTTGAGGAGAAAATTGCTGAGTCACAGCATGCATTTTGAGCAGGGAATAATCTTAACTTGAGGTCTTGCAACATTGCTGCTTGAGCACACAGCTACTGACTCATTCAAGGTACACAAATATTCCTTATCTTTGAACTTTTACTTGCAAATAATGGGATGCACTTGAACTTAGCTTCAGAAAGGACAGGAGGGAGTGAGGAGAATGTATGGAAGGAAATACAAAGTACCTTAGAGCTCAAGGGCAGGAGTGCAGCTGTGTGTCCTGTGGGACTGCCATTGGGAGCTAAGGTGTCCTTTCATATTCCTCTCTCTTACCCTGTGGAGCCAGATGGTTCCTTGATGTTAGATCTTCCTGCCCGTTTGCTTCTTTCTTCGCTATCTTCACTCCTCCGTTCAATGAAAGAAAAATCTCTCAGCTCCTGGGGTTATGTATCCCTCAGTTCCAGCTGCACCCTGAAAATAACCAGCTGGTGCTTAGCTGCCAAGCTTGATTTCCAGGGGAGAATCTGATTGTTCAAATGGAGCCAGCTGTCTCCCTTGATCTAATTTATAACTGCCAAGGATTATCTATTACAAACAAGGTTGCCAGGAGTCCACTCTCATGGGTGAGCAATTCTCTGTGAATAGGGTCACTGAGAAATGGGTAGATACTCCGGTAAGTTTTCCCTAAAATAAGGTAGTTCAAAATGGTCCCCAATGTTATGCAAGGTTGGGTAAGTGAAATAACAGCATGGAATATAGAGTACATTTTAGCTATCCAAAAACTATTGAGTCTCACTAGCTTTTGAGAGCTGTCCCTTTAATAGCATTAAAAATACAAATAAACAAATGGGACTTTATTCAAAATGAACTACACAGTTCTCTGAAAACAAGAGGACACATACTCTTTGCCTGGAACTCTTTCCTCTCTTTCTGATGAAGAACTCAAGAAGTTAAACTTTTTAAGCTTTAGATATATAGTTAATAGGCTTGGTAATTAATGCATGCAGAAAGCTATTGGAATGTATGACTGGACCTGCCCTGATTTTAGGAAACTCACAGGCAATTTGATCTTTGTGCCCCACTCAGGAGGACTGCAAGTGACCAAGACAGTATCTGAGCCACTGTGCTCCAGAGAGAGAAAGTTTGTGACCTAGGATACAGATAAAGAGTCACCATCACTGGTCAGCAAATGAAGGGAAGGTCAGAAAGTAACCAAACTGCAGCTTTTATCTGATTAACCTTTTCCCCCTATATTCCAAACCCTTTACCTACTTTCCACTGAATTCTAAAACCTTTACCTACACTTTTCTTCACCGTATAAAAAGGGTTGGTTTGGAATGAGATGTAAGACAGTCTTTTTACATAAGGGTACATAACTCACCCTCTTCTCAGATTGCTGGTCATCTGAAGAAGTGCCCATAAATATTCCATCCTGGCCCTAGCTGGTGTGGCCCAGTTGGTTGAGCATTGTGCTGTCCACCAAAATGTTGCTGGCTCAATTCCCAGTCAAGGGCACATGCCTGGGTTGTGGGCTTTATCCCCTGTGGTTGATTGATGTTTCTCTTTCTCTGTAAAAATCAACAAAAATATATTTGTTTTAAAAAAAGATTCAAGCCCAGCCAGCATAGTTCAGTGGTTGAGTGTCAACCTATGAATCAGGAGGTCATGGTTCAATTCCCAGTCAGTGTACATGCCCAGGTTGTGGGTTCAATCCCCAGTGTGGGGCATGCAGGAGGCAGTCGATCAATGATTCTCTCTCATATTTGATGTTTCTATCTCTCTCTCCCTCTTCCTTCCTGTCTGAAATAAATAAAAATATATTTAAAATAATTTTTAAAAAAATATTCAAGCCTGTCTCTGCTTATTGGTTTGAGTAGTGACAGGTATCACAAATGCCAACTTTTCTGGTTTCATTTCTGTATTAGATAAATTCCATACCCGTCTTTTAAATATCTGTTTTAGACATTCCCCAGGTGGAGAATATATGTATACTAGAGGCCTAGTGCACAAATTCATGCATGAGTGGGGTCCCTTGGCCTGGACGGCAATTGAGGCCTTTTGGGGACTGGCCCAAGGTGAGGGACCCCAGGAGGAGGGTCCCTGATTAGGGTGGAGGGCCTGATCCGGGAAGGGGCCAACTGAGGGGAGGGGCCACGGATGGTTGGGGGAGGCCAGTGAGGCCTGGATCGGGCTGGTTGGCCGCTGCAGTGCATGTCATAGCAACCAGTCATTCCGCTCGTTCCACCGTTTGGTTGCTGGACTTTCATATATATAGATATATTTTGCCCCCAGGGAATTTATTTGGGCAGACCTGGGGATGGGGAGGGCTCTGCACTAAAAACAGATGGGCCTCTTATTGGTGAAGCATGGCTTGTGCTGGCAGTCAGGACCTGGTGGGGCAGTGGGAACTTCATTGTGGAGTTGTGGAACCGCTTGATTGCCAGTGGTGACACTTTGCTGGCCAAGCTCTCCTTCATGTTCTGGCACCCATGTAACTTTGGTGGTCAGGTCCAGATACTCCTGGTACATCTGCAAATGATTTTACCAAAATCCAAGTGGGGGAGGATGCTTCATGTACAAACTCAGGTTTGCAAAATATGAGCACTTAGTTTTCTGTAAATGAACTTAATTTCTGTTAATAGCCCCATTTTGATTAGTCTTTCCCCACTTCTCCAGCATAGCATCCAAGTTCTGGGATCTAGTGTTAAAGTACAGGAGAATATGGCAGGGAGGGGCAAGTGAAATGCTTGGTTTCTGTTTGCTGTCATCTGCTAGGAAGTCCTTATTCTCACTTTGTCTTTAGTTGTTAACCCACACAGGTGCCAATAGAGTCTCTCAGCTCATTGGGTGCTTCTCAGGAGCATGGGCTCCTGGTGTTCCACATCATGCCAGGCCCTCATGAAATCCAATGGTTTCTGCCCTTCACTGTGACTGGGCTGCATTCAGAGAAATCATTTACTGTCCCCATACTTAGCGGGTGTAAGAGACTCCAGTGAACATCCCTTGGGTCCATTTGCCCAGGCTACCACAGCTATTTCTAGTCTGAGGTTTGCCTTCAGTCCCCCCATTCTCCTTCTCAGAAGGTCAAACTTAGAGTTCCTGCTGTTTACCCCTCCCAGGCTCTCCTGGAGGGAAGCAGCTTAGGTTGCGTCTGCATTTACAACTATTGTAGGTGGCAGGAACAGCACCAGATGTTTGACCGGTGGGGTCAGATAGAACCTGGGTACAGCAACCTCGGTACTGAGTTCTGGCTAGGAAAGAATTCAGAGCCAAGATTCAGACTATAAGAGAATATTTATTTGGAAAATCACAGAGATAGAAGAAGTAATTTGTAGAAGAAATGGGTTTAGGAAACAAGTTGTAAAGATAAAGGAAGGGCCCTTGGAGCTTGGGAGTGAGAAAGGTCATGGTAATCCACCTGAGGGTAGGGGTAGAGGGAGGGGAAAGGGAAAGGCATGGGTGTGCTCCTGGGAGGGAGAGCTCGCTGGGTCCTCTATCCTAAGGGTTTTAAGAGTGGAGATTTTAGGGAAGGTCTCAATACAGTATTCAGCAGCTTTCTAGGTGGGTCCTTTCAGGGTCTAGATCTCCCCTAATTGATTGGTTGGCCCTGGAACAAGGAGTCATTATTCATTGCAGCTGGTCCTGAGGTTGGCCATAGTCTGATTTTGTTGCTTATCTGGGCCTGGAGCTGAAATACAACTGAGGTCTAGAATTTATCTTTGGGGAGGAAAGGTCATGGGGTCCAAACCAAATGAAAGGGGAGAGGATGTCACCTTGGTGGGGAGGTCCTACCCTACAATTGTTCTTTGCAGACATCTGGGGCTTTTCACTCCTGATGACTTTCCGTACCTGGCCCATCATCCTCACTCTGTTCATATCTGTCTGACTACCACATCAGCCAGAGAGTAAGCATCCAAAACATGTCAACAATAATAATGTTGATGGTTAAGTGCTACAGGATGTCCAAAACTGATACAGAGGCATTTATGTCTGGTGGTTGGAGGTGGTTCTATTACCTTACAAGGACTTGACCCAGAATGAATCTGTCTCAGGCCAGCCTGTTATTGTGTGGGTTCGTGACTTCATGGAGGAAAGATGTCACAAGTCCAGGTGATTGTGAGAATACGTTCATTTAAAGTTTGAGACTGTGAAACAAGGAAGGGCCCAGGATAGAAGCCACAGGAGACAGCTAAAGGGTGCTGCTTTGGCTCTGTAGAAACTTTATGGGGAAAAAGTGAGCCAAGGTGGGGCTGCTGTCAGCTCACTGGAGAGTCAGAGGAAAGTGGTCTTGGGACAGGTTGAGGGGTTAGCCTGGGACAAGCTGCTGCTGCCCATTGCTCCCTGGTTGCCAGTCTCATGGGGCCCCTTAACATTTAGGAGGTACAGGTCTGCGGGGGAAGAAGATGGGGAAGGGAAAGACTTGAGTATGCTCTGCAGGAGTTTAGGGATGGTCTTAGGGAAGAATCTCAATAAAATATTCATCAGCTTTTTCATGAGAATCCTTTCAGGGTCGTGGTCTCCACTGATTGGTCAATGCCAAGTCAGGGGACATTAGTCATTGCAGCTGGTCCTGGTGTCACCTGCCTGTGCTTTGTTGTTTTTCTGGGCCCTGAGCTGAAACGCACCTGAGGCCTAGATGTTATCTCTAGGGAGAAACGATGTGGGGGGTGTGTGGGGGGGGGCGGGGGGAGGGGTCTGAACTATATGACCAGTGATATGCCAGGAGATGAAAGGCAACCCTGGGGGCAAGGTCTGTCACTAGTCTTGCCAGTTTCTAGGCACCTGGACTTTCTGCCCTGGTGACCTTCTGTACCTGGCTGTAAATTGCTCAGCCAGTTTGTTCAGCTATCCGTCTGTTTCCTCATTCCACTTGCCAAGGAATTTTCCCTAGCTTCTTCCTATCCTGTGTCAGTTATTTTCCAAAGTCTGCTTCAAAGATGGAATTGTGCACCTGGAACAAAATTCCTTAGAACATCAAGTGAAAAACTCAAGGAGAGGAAGGGCTTAGATGGGCATGTCAGGAGTTCTGGAGTCAACTAACTAAATGACATTTCAGAAGCTAATCCATGATTCTTTTCCTAAATCCTTTCTAATCCTTGGGTCTCCATTTCCAGTGGTTCCACTCTCCTGGATTTCTCCCCCACAGTCCCCCTCCAAACTTCAGCCTCCAAGAACTGGGAACATTTTTTTCTTGGTGAAAACGTATCAAGTATTTAATATGAAATATGGCCTGTAGGTGTCAGCATCTATCACAAAAAGAGATTGCTTAAACCACCTTTACATTTAAACTCAGATTCAAATTATGTGAAACAAATTAGTTTCCTACTTTATTGTTGCTTAGAAAACTGTAATTCCATTTCCAAACTTCCATTTTACTGGATATATATATACACAGAAATTATATTGTAACCTCTTTACAAATGGAGGGAAAGTTTGAAGATAGAAGCTGCCTGCTTGATAAAAAGATGAAGAAAAAATTTTTTATTTTATATCATTTATTCATTGATCCATCAGTCATTTATTCACCATCATGCTCTGTGTTTCCTGTAAGGACAGGAACAAAGGCCTTTCTTTTTCTTTCCACAATTTATGAGAAGCACCTGATAATTAAACCCCACGACTGCTAGCCCCTCTGTTCAAATTGTAAGACAAAATAAGCTACTCTCAAGGCTATATTCTTGCATACCCCTCCTGCCTGCTGTTCTTACGACTCAGGGATAATTCACACCAAGGAGTCTTTAAGTAGTAGAAAGTTCCCTTCCCCTCTCCCCTTCAAACAAGTCTCTTTTGAACTCTTCATAACTTTTGCTCTAAGAATATTTTACAGGCTTGGGAAAATACTGATAAGACACCTCCCCAGGACATCTGGGTGACTGTCTCCTGAAAAACAAACTCAACCTCAGCTTCAAAACTTCTTTCCTCCCTTGTTGCTTAGCAACAGCCTGGGTTTAAAAGGGAAAACCACCCTTTGTTTTTCTTGCCCTTTATTGATTAGCAATGCACCAGCCCTTTCCCTTGGGGAAAGTGAAATAAACTTTCTGTCTGCATCTCTTCTTTTATTTGTGAATTCTTTCACAGCCCAAAGTCACTGACCAAACCCTAACATTTCCAACAATAATGAAGCCAAGAGTCTTTAGGACAGGATCCTGGCTATAATAGGAAATTCGAGCTTA
>PVJC01018500.1:0-10517 GCA_004026665.1 Murina feae | reverse complement strand
TTCTGTTCCTTAATGACATTTGAAAGCTCCCAAAGTTTTCTGGTCATACTCAAGTATTAAAAAGTCTAGCCTAGAGCAGTCAAATGAGACATTTCAATTTCACATCCAACTCAATGCTCTGTCCTTCCTCCCCAATTTGGGTATAAGCAAGGGGCCTGCACTTCAAAGGGGAGACAGTTTACTCTCACTCCTACTTTATTTCTGCATCCACTAACAGTGGAGAAGGCAGAAGAGGGACTACAGAGGGAAAACAAAAACCTCTCCAGGGAAAGAAGCTCTATGGGACCTATGTACTGTGCAGACGCTGCTCATCTGATTCACCAGAACTTAGCCCATTTAGGTGAAAGAACGGATGGGAAATGTTATCTTTATCCCAAATGAGCATGCAGCCTAGGTGAGACGACCTCTTCTAGTATACCCTTTACTGATCACCACCTTCAGCCCCTTCTGGATGGGGTTCCTCTCATCAGTAGGCAGCTGTTCACCCAGGGTACCAGTGAAAAGGCTCCAGCCCTGCTAATTTTGTGGAATCAATTGCATCACAGGAAATGCAAATATCCTTGCTTGAGAAGCCTCAGCATCCCCCATCTAGAGTAATTCTACTATCCCTGGGATATTTCTACTCAGATTTAGTTTGTAGAGATCGATGGCATAATGGTAACAGGACCTGTTAGGTTACTCTTAGTGCTATGGATGTACTCTGTGTCACTGGAAAGGGACCAGGCCAAGGTGGTTCTACTCCAGCACGGTTTGGAATGTGTGGGTTCTTGATTTTGTGCAGGAAAGATTCTAAGACATGAATCCAGATGATTTTGAGAGTACATTTATTAAGTGGGATGAAGAAAGGGATTAGGATAGAAGAAGCAACATCACAACAGGAGTGAGCTAAGGTGGGGCTGCTTCGACTCAAAAAAGCTAGGCTGACACATCAAAATGAAGGTACAGTGGGTCTTGGGATCATTCTCTGGTCAGCTTTACCTCTGTCTTGGATTTGTCCGGTTCTAATTGGGGTTTCTGTTACTTATTTCTTTGACTTTATCCATTCTTGGGTTTGTCTAGCACTAATTGGGTCCCTGTTATCTATCTCCCTAACTGGGTGATGTAAGCTACTCCCTCTATGGTTTGTGAGGAGAGAAGTAAACCACTTGTTCCTAAGTGTCTTTGGTTAGGGAAGATAAGACCTTGTGATGTATTAGCTGGCTGCTAACTGCTTGGCCTTCGTTTAACCATTTGTCTCAGTTTCCCTATTCCACTTGCCAGGAATTTTGCAAACCCCTTACCAACCTGCCTCAATCAGTAGCTTTTTTTTCAGCTTTAAAACTTTATTAACAATTTCAAGAACATGGAAAAACAAACAAAAACATGGAAAATCCCATTCAAGATCCCCTATGTGAATATCAGATGTGGAAATAAATGAAAACCAAACAAATGAAAAAAGCAAAGGCTATAGAATCAGAGTCAGCCATCCTCACTTTTGTTTTGGCAGAGACTTAAAGGCAGGCAGGGGAATGGAAAAGCTTTTCAGTAGAAAAAAAGGAAGCCTCCAGTTGCTCCAATTAAAGGCTGTAGGCATGATTTAAAAAAAAGGCTGTTGGCATGAGGAAGCTGCAGGCTGGCTAACTGGAAGTGGAACACCTACATGATAGGTTAGGGGTGCATATTAGTTGGTCCTAAATTGGAAGTGGAGATAAAAATTATGGAAGCTGTCAGTTATTAACCAACTCCTGGCCATTTTGGGCTGACTGTTACAGAGGCGATTGTTTTGTTTCCTGGATTGTCACTAGAGATAGCAAACTGGCTTCTTGCAAGTCTAATTTACACCAGGCTGGCATCTTAGGCTGTTTATAATAGGTAAGGAGTTGATTTCCTGGGCAAGTTGCTGCAGATTGTGGGTCTGTCACTGGAATTGGACTGGACTGAGGCAGGTCTTGACTTCATGTAGGAAAGATTTCATGAAATGAGTACAGGTGATTTTGAAAGCATGTTTATTAAAGCTGGGGACAGTGAAAAAAAAAAAAAAAAGAAGTGCTTAATTGAGAAAAGACAAGATCACAGCAACAGGAGTGTGCCCAGGCAGAGCTGCCTTGGCCCTTTGGAAATGTGAGAAAAGAGAGAAGTCTCAGAGAGGTTGGCCTTTTAGAAAGAAAGTCACAGAGGCAGGATAATGAGCCAGCTGGGCTGCATGGACCAGGAAACAAGTTACAGAGGCAAAGAAGTCCCCTTGGAGACAAGTTCAGGGAGTTAGCCCAGGACAGGCTGCCACTGCTTTCTTGGTTGCAAGTGCTGGCCTTTAGAGTTTAAGATTAAAAAAAAAAAAAAAAAAAAATCAAAGATACATGCTTGAGGAAAGAAAGCAGGAAAAGGCATAGGCATGCTCATGAGATGTGTATTGGGTCCTTTGTCTTAAGAGTTTTTATCTAGTTTCTAAAGGTGGGAATTTTAGGGGATATCTCAGAGATGATCTCAATAGAATATTCATCAGCTTTCCAGTGGTGTCCTTTAATATGCTGATGAATCAAACTGAGCATATACAGAGGTCAGGGTCATTCTCTGGTCAATTTCACCTTCAAAGAATGTCACCAAAGAGATACCTGGACTGCCCTGTCCCCTTCTCCTACACAGTCTGGAATGTGTAAACCATTTGCTCCTAAGTGTCCTTAGGGAAGATAAGATCTTGAGATTCATTATCAGGCTGTAAATTACTTGGCCATTTAACTATCTGTCTCCATTTTACTTATTCCTTTTGTTAAGGCATTCTCCTAGCATCTCACTAACTTGACTCAGGTCAAAGTTCTATTTTTATATATGGTCCATAAATTGCCTATTTTTATATTCAGCCTTTCAGTAGCAAGCAGTAAACTTGACTTTGCTCCATCAACTATGATAGCACCTCATATTTATATCATGTTTTACAAGTTGTAAAATGTATTAGGTATATCTCCAGGACTAATGAAGGGGTTCAAAATGAGTCTCTCCAGAATGTCTCACTTTAACATGCAGATTATTTTGAGCTGCAGACTATTGAGGCCACCAAGACTCAAGAATAGCTTTTACTCTCACCCATTGAAAGAATTTAGCTTAATCCAGGAACTATCACCAAGGACAACTATGAAGAATATGAACTAGATATGAGAGACTTGGGGACACTTAGTAAGGCCCGCTTATTCAAAGTTCTCTCTGTGTTGGCCCTGGCTGGGTAGCTCAGTTAGTTAGAGAATGCTCCCAATATGCCAAGGTTGTGGGTTTGATCTCCATTCAAGTCATATATAAGAATCAACAAATGAATGCATAAATGAGTGGAACAACAAATTGATCTCTCTCTCTTTCTAAAATCAATAAATTAAAACAAATGTCTTTTAAAAAATTCTCTCTGTGTCCCATTGTCTCTGCATGGTATGGTAAACTTCTGTTTACCAAACATGTGTTCCTTCATCTTCTTGTAAGTTGTCTTTCTTCCCTCTGAAGTCCGAGACCTCTACCCCTTGAACGGCAAGGAAAGACATATAAACTTCAAGTGAAGCTCAGAAGTACACATCAACCTTAATTGTCTAACTGCCTGTAGGTCTCATTCTTATAAGGGCCCTGCATGTATGTAATTAAATTTTAGTTTCTTTGTTAATCAGTGTCATGTCAGTTTAATTATCAGACCAGCCATGAAAACCCCAGAGGGTAGAGGAAAGCTCTTTTCTCCCTGACACTGATAAGGACAAAAATCCTGCACAACATTGTTTTCTTCATTGTGAAGCTAAGAAATAAGCTCAAAAAGGTCAAGTGACTTCCCACAGGCACAGAACTGCTAAGCCAAGTACTATAGTCACCAGGCGTTCTCATTTCCCTAAGTTTGTCCCAGATTTTCCTGGTACCCCCATCCAGTTAGCACCCCCTTTTAGTCTCAAAAGTGCTCTGGTTTGAACAATAAATCATCTCGTCATCTTATCTTACCTAACAGGGAGTTCCGAGACCACTGTTTTGTTTACCTAGTTTTATTCATCTCAGGCTCCCTCATCACTGGTTCTGCCACCTCCAAGCCTTTGCTAAAACTCATCATTGAGGGGACTTGAGTCGAATGATTTATTTAAAGAAAAGCCTTTGAAATCTGCCCATTGGCAACTGGCTGATGAAAATCAATAAAAAAAAATTTATGTTAGACAATGAGCAAGTCCTGGCCAGTTGGTTGGGCACTGTGTCCTGTGCTGGTTTGATTCTCAGTTAGGGCACATGCCCCAGTTGTGGGTCTATCCCCGGCAGAGGGCTTGCAGGAGGCAGCCAGTAGGTGTTTCACGCTAACATTGATGTTTCTCTCTCCTTTCCTTTCTCTCTAAAAATCAATTTAAAATTGTTAAAAGAGGTAATTAGCAAAATGAAAATAGAAATATGAAAATAAGAATTGGCATTTAATAGTTTAATGCCCCTTAAGGAACCAGCAGCAGCAGCTTAAATGTTTGTAATAAACACTAAACATCTCACCCAAGGCAATTTTTACTAAACTGAGGCCCCTGGACTTTAAAAACTGACTGAATCCTTTAAAGTAATAAAAATTGTGAAATGAACCACTTACAAACCCATTCAAGATTATTTCCCTTCAACATTACTTGGAGCAGAATGTCAGCTTATTTCCTTCAGTCAATTAATTCTGCCTTTCTCAAGCAAAATGTCTGATTGCCTTAAATAGCCCTACTGAGAGGCTTTTTTCCTAGAACAAAAGGCCGTCTTCAAAGTTTATGTTAATATAACCGGCAGGTGGCAAATGACTGTCCTTTGGAAAGAAGGCAAATGGCTACTCTGAGACTATTGAGATGCAATAGGGCTCTTCATTTGAGGAAAAGGAAACATTGCAGCAAGAAATAAATTGGCCACCCGTGGTCCCTTTGTGAACCTTTGGTCCAGCCATACAGCCCACCTCTTTCTTCTACCACCCTCCCCATTCTTTCTGCTGTGATGATTGAATTAATAAGCTCCTTCAGAAAGATCCTTTACGTCACTACCACCCACTCCAAAAACTTTTCATAAATCATTCAATGTCGGAATTCTTCACAGCAGGAAATGAACCTCTTAGAGCTCAGCTTTAATTTAAATCGTGTTTGGAATTGCCAGGGACAGCCTGGGCCATTCTCCTAATATCTGGCAAGAAAGACATGTAAGGTGGTATGTTCATTTTACTGATGAGTCATCTGAGTCTCTATGGAGAAATGAGTGGCAGAGTTGGGACCAGAACCCTAATCTCCTAAGGCAGTGTTCACTTCACTGCACCGAGTTGGCCATTAGCTAGAGGCTGTTCAGCTTGCAAACAGCATTATATCCTGAAAGTTCATTTGTGTAGGGATAGAAAACTCCTTCCTTCTTCCCTTCTAGGTTCTTTGGCTGGTCTAATAATTAAATTGACATGGAGAGATTAGCAGGAGAAAAACAAATTTTGTACATGCAGGAGCCCCATAAAAATAGAAGACTCTCAGGCCCTCATACAATTTCAGTTTTGTATACCATCCTGAGTTAAGGAGGAAGGTTTATAGGAGGAAGACAATTCATAGGAAGATGAGAAAAGCAAATGTTTGACAAACACAAGTTTGCCATGTCATATAGCTAAGTCTTTCTGTAATAAACATTGCTAGAGGTTGGGTGCACAAAATTTGTGCACTTGGGGGAGGGGCGGACCCTTAGCCCAGCCTGTGCCCTCCCACAGTCTGGGAGCCCCTGGAGGACGTCCAACTGACAGCATAGGCCCACTCCCGCTGCCACCACTACGCTCACCAGCCATCAGCTGGGCTTCTGGCTGAGTGGTGCTCCCCTTATGGGAGCACATTGACCACTGGGGGGCAGCTCTTGCATTGAGCATCTGCCCCCTGGTGGTCAGTGCACATCATAGCGACGGGTTGTTCAACGGTTCAGATGATTTGCGTATTACCCTTTTATTATATGAGATGTGGACAAAAAGGGGTCACATACTAAACCTGACAAGCTCAGGTGAAGCCTGCATGGCAGCCTTACAAACTCAGAGACCTAAAATAACCACAAAGGTCTGAAATGAAAACTATTTAAACTAAAAGCAATTTATGGTGGGGATTCATGTCCTAGGCTGGTATCTTCCTTAACAAAGGTCAGTCTTTACCTTAACTGAGCCTGTTTATTGACTTTTTGCATCTATAATAACACTAGGGGCCCGGTACACAAAAATTTGTGCACTCGGCAGGGTTTGGGGGGTACTTAATCCCTGCCTGTGCTCTCTCACAGTTTGGGACCCTGGAATCCATTGGGGCACACAGCACACACGGAGGGCACACCTCCCTGTGTGCTGTGTGCCCCGCACCGATTTCCAGGCCTCAGACTCAGGGGCGGAGCTGGCTCGGATCCTCAGCCTCCCCCCCACCCCCCAGGCAGCCCAGCCGCCTGGAATCCATGGGGGGGGGGCGGCACTCAGGGAGGCTCTCCCTCCCTGAGTGCCCGTGCCCCCACCCCATCACAGATCTACTTCCAGGCTGCAGGGCAGCCTTGGGGCCTGGGCTGCCTTGCTCCGCCAGGCCCCCGCTGCCCTGCCGCCTGAAATTGATCGCGGGAGCACCGGCACACACGCCTCTGTGCCCGAGCCCTCGTGATCACGGATCTACTTCCAGGCTGCAGGACAGCCTGGGGGCCTGGGCTGCCCTGCCGCCTGAAATCGATCACGGAGGCTCGGGCACTCAGGGACCTACTTCCAGGCTGCTTTCTGCCTGGAGGTGTGGGGCTGCGGGCGGTCGCTCTTCCGGCCCCCCCACCCGTGTGGCCTGCAGGAAGGCAACAGATGGCGGCAGCGGACACCGGGAGGCAAGCCTCCGGGTATCCGCTGCCGCCATCTTGGCTGGGCTAATTTGCATACAGCCGCTCTGATTGGCTGGTGGGCGTGGCTTACCCTGTCTCGGAGAAACGGTTAATTTTACTATTTCGCTTTTATTAGTTTAGATATCTTTGGAATATCAAAATCATTTCCTTTTTCCAGTCCCCTCAGATCATATACCACAAATCCCCTCATTGTTATTGAGTTAATTATTGCCTGCTAACTATAGTATACATCCTGTAAAAGAAGTATGTGTCTATGATTTTATTTTTTATCCAATCCCAGAGGTTTCCCTGCTTTGCTTTCTCTTGCTTCCCTAATCTATCTCCAATGGATTTCATGTAACTCACTTAAGTCTCCTCTTTTTATTGTAATGTATAAAATAAGGTGTAAAACCACCCTTCTCGGGAGCATTATCTTAATTCATTGAGATTTTGCTTTCCAACAATTGTCAACAGTTTGGCTCAAATAAACTCACAAAAATTCTTCACTGGTTTGAATGTTTCTTATGTTGATAGTTATTTCTGTTAATAGCTCTCTTCCTGGTACAAGCCTTCTATCTAACTTCTTTCAGGCCCTTTAGGGGATGTAAACAACTGTTCCTGAGTCTGCTCGGCCCTGATGGCCTTCAGCTATGAATCATCCACATGCCAAAGTAGCCATTCCAGGGTGATGCATTCTGCAGCTCCTCATATGTCATTTGTTTGGATCTTGAGATACATTTCCTCTTAGAAACATGCTTGGCCAGTTTGGCCCTGGCTGAGTAGCTCAGTTAGAGCTACTAGTTAGAGCATCATCCTGATGTGCCAAGGTTGCAGATTTGATCCCCAGTCAGGGCACATGCAAGAATCAACCAATGAGTGCATAACTATTGGGGGCAGTGGGGAGGGCACCAGATGTTAGATCTATGGGATTAGACTGGACCTGGGTTCAGCAACCTCAGTACTTGAGTTCTGGCTAAGAAAGAATTTAGAGCCAAGACTCAAACTGTAAGAGAACATTTATTTTAAAGTCATAGAGGTAGAGGGAGAACCAAGATGGCAGTACTAGCTGCGTCCCACAACCACGTCAAAATTACAACTAAAGAACCACTTGAAAGTTTGCTGAATGGAAGTCCTACAACTAGAGAAGCCAGGAATAAAGTACATGAGACTGGTAAGAGGAGTGGAGGAGCTGAACGGGCTGGTCTGACACCTATGTGTGGTATGGTATATTTTTAATCAGGTGAAATGTAGCTGCAGAGACCTTCTGTGAAGAGCAAGGAGTCCCAGCCCCAGACCAGACCCCCAAGCCCAGGTTTCCAGAGCTGGGAAGACAAGTCCACATAACTTCAGTCTTTAAAAACCACATGGGATTGTAGCTGAGTGACATGAAGGCTGCTGGAGAACCAACCAGTTTGTTTCTCTTAAAGAGCTAGAACACGAACTTACTCAGACTTGATCACTCTGGGCTCCAGCACTGGGATGGTGACTTGAAAGGAACCTGGGACATTTAGGGAAGAACTGGAATGTCTGGCATCAGAGGAAGAACTTGGGGTGGCTTTCTTCCAGATGGGGGTGCTCAAAGGGGTCATTGTTCCTGTGCTGGGACCTCCCCCTTTGAAGAGCTGACTGACAGCCATATATGAGTTACCATCAGCCGGGCTCACACTGTTCACTCCAACTTGGTGATTCCCTGAAACCTTTGCCCCATCCAATTTACAGCCCCAAGCTGATTCTCTCTAATCAATTCATTTTTATTATTATTAAGTAAATGTTGGCTGGGTGCTCCGGCCAGTTCAAAACCTGTTTTAACTTGTATTACTATCTCAGTCCGTGAAGCAGCCCAATCCCCCACTAAAACTCAAGTGCTGTGCCTGACACTAGTCCCTAAGCATTTCTGAAAGCTACGCCTTGAGGTTTTGGGAAACCCCAAATGGGCCAGAATGTAGAGGAAAGAAATGAGACTGATAGGGAGTCCATATTGGGGCATCTCTTGGAGGCTTTGGGGAAGACTAGCAGAAAAGGGTCATTTGGAGCTTCGACCAGTGTGGGTGGGAGATGGGGAAAAGGGGAGGTTCCAGGAATGAGAATAGTTGAATAATGAGGCCATGGGAGGCCAGTGGTGGGAAAGAAACAAAGTTCATTTTTCACAAGCTGTTCCTTCATAAACGACATGTTCTAATAAAAGACTCTATGGCATCAGGGTAGACTTGAGGGGATGATTCTCTCTTTGAAGTAAAAGAAGTGTCAGTAACTCTGATAAAATACTCCTTTAGTGCAGTAAATCACTGGGTTAGTGTACATCTGAAGGTAGCCTCTTCACAAGATATGGATCTTATCAAAAGTGATGCCAGACCTCAGCCTTCTCTCAGGAGTTGTGCTTGCCATAGGGGGGTGCGTGATATGTGAACTAAAAGTGCTGAGCATCAGCCCTCTGGGGAGCCCAGATATGTGGCATCTTTGGCTAAGCTGGGATCTACCCCCAGCGTTTCCTGAAATCTTAGTTGAGATCTGGAAAACATTGGCCTCTAGGACTTTATAAGACCTGTTTTCAACACTGAGTTCCTTAGCAGCAGGAAGCTAGAGCCTGTTGGACTCATCAGACTTTAGTAGGTTTTAAAAAGTAAATTTTATTATCGTTCAGGAATGGTGAAGTCAACAAATCATGAGATGATTGCCAGTGAAAAGATAGTTTACTCACAGTTCCCAACAGACGGGGGCAAGCCACACTCCAGTGGAGGAGGGGCACAAGGGGATGTACCAAAGCTGGTCAGAGGTAACGGGAACTTGGGGAAGAGGGGCTGTCTAGAGGATTTATTGTTCTTTCTCTGAGAAGAAATATTTGAGGCAGAGTAAGCAGGCTGAGGATTAGCTAGTTGGGATAATTTCAGTGGGCTCTAGAGTGCAGGGGCTATCTCAAGCTGTCTGGGGTGACTAGTGCAGGGGAATAGCTGCCCTGAGTGTGAAAGCCTGATACAGCAGGGGCAGAGTATGGCTCTGGAATGGCTAATTTGCATATGAAAGGAGCACTTCAGCCCTGAGATCTCCCCCAAAATTTCCACCTTTAGAAAACAGATAAAAACTCTTAAGACAAAAGACTCAGTGCTCATTCTCTTGAGCACATCTGTGCCTTTCCTTGTTTTCTTTCCTGAAACCCAGGCATGTGCCCTGACCAGGAATAGAACCCTGAACTTCTGGTTCACAGGTTGATGCTCAACCACTGAGCCACAATAGCCAGGCTCTTTTCTTTTTTCTTTTTTAAGAGAGAGAGGGAGAGAGAAACATCTGTTGATTGCCTCCTGCACATACCCTGACACCAGGGTTGGAACCTACAGTTTGGGTATATGCCCTGACCTAGAATCAAACTGGTGACCCTTTGATGCATGGGATGACGCCCAACTAATTGAGCCACACCAGCCACAGCCATTGACAGTTTTTAATTTTTGCTGCACATGGAAACATCTAGAACCCATTTTAAAAATACCAGTGTCAATCTTAACTAATAAAAGCATAATATTAAAATTAACTGTTTCTCAGGGAAGGGGTAAGCCACGCCCATCAGCCAATCAGAATGGCTGTATTCAAATTAGCTCAGGCAAGATGGCGGCTGGCAGCCCTGGAAGCCTGTGCAGTGCCAGCAGCAAGGTGAGCGGGATGTGGGGGTGGGTGGGAGGGAGATGGCAGTTGGCGGGTGGTGTGGGGGGGGGAGCGATCAGAGGGGTGGCGGG
>PVJC01018499.1:0-31282 GCA_004026665.1 Murina feae | reverse complement strand
CCCTGGTGCCCTGGTGCCACTTCCAACTGCCAGCATAGGCAGGCAGTTGCAACAGAATCATTTGGTTTGCTCTGGTTCCGTGGCTGTTGGCCTCCATCTTGGCTGGGTTAATTTGCATATAGCCGCTCTGATTGGCTGGTGGTAACGGTCACATTTGCATGTTTTGCTTTTATTATATTAATTACTATTATATATTATTATTATTTGTTATTTATCTACTAGAAGCCCGGTACCCAAAATTCATGCATGGGGGTGAGGGAAGGTTCCCTCAGCCTGGCCTGTGAGAGGCCTGCACCCTCTCGCAATCTGGGACCTCTGCCTCCTAACCATTCACCTGCCTGCCTGCCTGATCACTTCTAACCACTCACCTGCCTGCCTGATCATCCCTAACTGCCTCTGCCTTGGCCCCCGCTGCCATGGCTTTGTCTGGAAGGATGTCTGGAAGGAATTAGCATATTATGCTTTTATTATTGTAGACTGCTGCATAATAAATTACTTCAAAAATTTAGTGGCTGAAAATAGCAGACATTATTTTCCACAGTTTCTGTAGGTCAGGAATTGGGAGCAGTTTAATTGTTTATTCTCAGAGTTTTTATGGACTGCAGTCAATCTGAAGGCTTGACAGGGACTGAAGGGGCTGCTTCCAAGATGGCTCATTCTCATAGCTGTTGGCAGGAGGCCTCAGTTCTCACCATGTGGGCCTATCCATAGAACTGCCTGAGGGTCCTATTGACATGGCACCTGACTTCTACCAGAGCCATAACTCTAAGAGACTTTGAAAGAGAGACATTGGTATGTGTGTGTGTGTGTGTGTATGTGTGTATGACCTTTTTATGACATAGTTTTGAGGGTGATTATCATCACTTCCACTTCATTCTATTTGCTATAAGTTAGTCACTAAGTGCATCCCAAATTTAAAAAGATAGAAATTAGGTTCTACCTCTGAAAGGAGGACTGTAAAAAATTTGTGAATATATTTCTAAAAACTTCACAATGGGGTTGGCAAATAAAAAGGGGACAACACCCAACTTAGGGGAGGGAACAGATCATGGTAAAAATCAGTACTTGGGAATACATGCAAGGAACTTGAGAAAATGCAATTTGGAGAACTTTAAACTAAGATTATAGTGGGAAATAAGGCAGGGTAGAGCTGTAATTGTAGCCATGCTTTAGGGAGATTAGTCTAGCAGCAGTATAAATGAAGAGAAAATGAATGGGGGGACTAGTTAGGAAACCATTTCAGTCACGTGGAGGAATGGATCTAGAAGAGGATAGTTGGATCATGGTTCCAAAACAAATGCTGCTGTTTGCTGCTATTTTTCTTCTTTTAGACTTTACATCGTACAAATAACTCTAAAGATTAATCCATTTTTATGTGTCTGATCCAACTATTAATGGAATCTGTCTGTATTTTAGATGGTGTTCCTTATGGAGCTTTTACTGGGTTAGTGAATTGAGCTGTAAGCTTGATGCACAGTAGCAATTCTTTCTGTGCTGATTGAGTACAGTTTGTCCCAAGGATGGCAATTGCATTTAATGCCCACAGGGCACATTCCTAATTGAGTCTGTCTCTTAACTGTAGGGAGAGCCTGATGTTATTGCTAAACTAAAACCATCCTAAATTGGAATTCTTTATGGCAAAATTGTTACCAACATCTCCTTTACCAAATATCACATTATTCTTCCATAAGCACTTAAAGTGTTCATTTACCCAGCTTGTATATTCATTTACTTCCATTTACCATATAGAAGCTGCCTGGGCTTTTTGATGATGTCCATTCTCATCACATAGGCAACTCAGGCACTAAAAGCCAGGCACATGGCCAGAGTCAGAATTCCCATACAATGCTTTGACTTACCCCATTGTTCTTTAGAAAATCCAATAATTTCAGACTATAAGAATCCTTTTTTTCTCTTGATTTACTTGAATTTATGAATCTCTAAGAATTTAGCAGGTAATAATGTCTCTAATTGTGGGTGGACCATTAATTTATTTTTTCACCAACTTGACTGAAAGCTCACAGAACATATGGACCAGTATCTTGTACATTCTTTTAACTGGGAGTGAAGTGTTTGTGGGTGTTTATTATATTTAATTGAAGAAGACTACTTAGATGAGACTGATACCCTTTATTTATCTTCTCGACATATGTATCCTTTATATTAGTACTTTATTTTCTCCCTTTTTACTTCTAAATCCCAACTACAGTTTATAGCAAGGGTTGTAATTTATAGTACCTGTTCACCCCTTCCTATTTTGGCTGCCTTTTTTACTTTACATAATACTAGATGAAATCTTGAAGTGACCTCTAATTTTTCCAACATTCACTTATATGTGGATTAATCTAAATGGTGATAATGTCCTATTTTGAAAATATCTATGGTTCTGAATATTCAGTTGCTTCTCTGCATTGTTAATTGTTAATGTTATCCAGGAGGCAATGCAATGCAACTCATTGATCATTAAGTAGAGCTTCCAATATTATTTTATACTTATTATTTTAGAGGCCTGGTGCACAAAAATTCATGCACTTGGCAAGGGGAGGTACCCTCAGCCCGGCCTACCCTCTCTAACAGTCTGGGGGCCCTTAGGTGGGCTTAAGCCACAGTTTGGCCTCTCTCTGCGGGAGGCCACCAGCAGATCAGGGGAAGGCACTGCCTCCACACCCTGCTGCTGCTGCTGCCACTACCTGGCTGCCAGCCCTTGCAGCCACTGGGGCTTTGTCTGGAAGGATGTCTGAAAGACATCTGGTCTATCCAGTCTAATTAGCATATTACCCTTTTATTAGTATAGATGATCCTTAGGATATTTACAAAGGTTCAATGGGACAAGACTCTTTTTTCATGCTGATTTGTTTTTGTTTTTTGTTACTGTTTATCACTAGTGCAGTGTTCTGAAGCCCTTAAAAGATCTTCCAACTCCTGGAATATCAGTATACAAACTGAAGGTCGAGGAGACTATGATTTTGATACACCTTTCTGCCTATAGGTAAACTGTACAGTTTGCAAGAAACCATGAAAAACATATTCTGAGGGGGATCAGAGAAACTTCTAGCATAACACTTTCATTTTATATGTGAAAAAAATGGAATTGTAGTGATATGGAGTGGTTTCTCAAAGGTGCCAAGTTCTAGCAGGTAATTCATGACTTAAATCAAATTTTCTGAATTCTTTGTTTAATCTGATAAAAAATAATCAAATAACTCAAAAAAATCCCTCCAACCCTCTTCTCCTTAAATCCAACACCAACTGAACCCAAGACAAGAAATCTTCCCTTGCTAATTTTTTCTTTTTCTTTTGAAGAGTGTCTTTTATCTTCTAAATCCTCAACTTCCATAAACATGGTAGAAGAGGCAGGCAGACAAGTGTCCTCTTCTACCTCCATGTCCTGTTTCTTACCTTTCACAGTTAAAGTAATAAATCTCAATTACTATTTACTAAGTAATCTTACTCGTAAGAAATTATCTATACTAATACAGATGGAGTAATTAACATAAGCACTTAAATTATTATCAGAAACTTGGGATTTTTTTTAAGGTATAAAACAAATATATTTTTTAAATATAAGTATTTTGGAGTGTACTGGTGTCATATCAATGCTAGTTTAAAAAATAATTCTAAAGGTAGTGAGAAAATTTTATAGAGAATTTGGACTTTGAGAATGTTCTTTAAGAAGGAGAAGGAGAAAGAGGAAAAGAGGGGGGAAGGAGAAGGAGAAGTAAAACCAAAAAAGGAGAAGAAGGAGGAGGAGGAGGAGGAGAAGAAGAAGAAGAAGAAGAAGAAGAAGAAGAAGAAGAAGAAGAAGAAGAAGAAGAAGAAGAAGAAGGGAGAAGAAGAGGAGGAGGAGGAGGAGGAAGAGAAAGAGAAAGAGAAAGGAGAGGAAGAGAAAGAAAAAAAAGAATGTGCTTGAATAATGCAAAGGTGGCAAGCAAGTATTTTTCTATATCCCCAGCCACAAGTAGATGGGCATGTCCTTAGTGCTATTAGGGTCAATTATAAATTTTATCTTAAAATAAGATGTGTTATTCTATCATTTTGCCACTGTGATCTTGATCACAGTGGTAAAAAGTTCTAGTGAGAATATCTGAGGAGGTGGGCAGCAAGTTGGATGTTATACACAGAGAATTGGGAATGGATAAGCTGGTTGTTAGTTAGAATGGGAAATTTTGAAATGAAAACTAATACGTTAGACCACTGTTGTTTGAGGAGGGGTGGTCAGGTGATGTAGGTGTGGTAATCCTTGCAAGCTAGAGGGATATGAGTTACTTAACATCTGTGGCAGGGAAGAAAGATATCCCCAGTGTTAGTAGGAACACAGCATAGACTTGTAACATGAAAAAATGAATATTGGTTAAGTCATGGTTCTAAGTTTGACAAGACATGAAAAGACATGTTGGTTTCTAATGAACTCTCTAGTACATAAAAAAGTACCTGGCTCATAGCAGTTGCTCAAAAATATTTAAAAAATACATAGATAGACTAGGAATTTGTTCTAGCATTATGGAGAGTGCTGGTAATATTATGGGGAAGCGAGAGAAAAATTTTCAAATAGGAACAGTATACAAAGTTAAAAGTGAGTCTCAATTTGAAGGTTGCCAAGAAAATAGATTTAATTGTATTTCCTCAAGAGCTGATTATATTTGAGGACAACGGCATTGGAGGTGGGCTGGAAAATATCTGGGGATCTGAGAAGTAAAATACTTCTAGCAATTGTGTTTCTTTCTAGAATCAGTTCTGGAACTCATTTAGAAATTTAGATATATCTGTGCTTTAGCAGAGTCTTAGAACCAAAGATCTTGAAGTCTTTTAAGGATTCCTTTCCTGTGATGTGGTAACCTCTAACACAGTGTTTCTGTTCCAAGAAGTGCTTAATATTTAACTTGCTGTTGATTCCCTTAATCATCTTTCAATATCAGGATGCTGTGCTTTATCAGATAAGCCTTTGAAGCTCATGGCTGGTGATCTTGTTTAATCCAATCACAAAGCATCCATCTCTGGTGATGTTGCCTTTAGTGCTGATTCAGGATCTTCCAATAAATACCAATGCTTGTCCCTTGCCCAGGAAAGAAGTTGGAAAGAAGTTACAAGGTGAAAACTGATTTGCTATCTCATCTGAGATTCAGTGTCTGATAGAGTAGGTGTGGATTGTGTCCTATTGTTATAGAATGTTGTAGAATGGCTGGCTGTGTGCAGATATTTTCAGCCTTTTTTAAAAAAAAAACACTCACGAAATATTGCACATAAAAATGATTCTAAGTAATGTGCAAACAAACATCACTACTGTATATCTGAGCCTTACCCTGCTACTGAGTCTGTCTCTAGGGGTAGGGATCCAGGACTGGGTCAGGAAGGAGTGAAGTTCCATTTCTGTTATTCATGTTACTGAGTAAAAACCTTATGCTTTTAATATTTTGTCAAGTCCATTTTTATGCAACTGCATTAGAAACAAAGAAATGCATATGTCAAATTGTCCAGAGTGTTCTGCTTTATCTCTAGATAAGGAGAGATAGAGACTTTAAAAAAGAGCCTCTTACCTTCCTTAGGATGTGAACTCATACTCTTACTAGAGCTGACTTGATTACCAGAATGTCACGTGTCACTGATAGGAAACTGAGATCCTCCCTCAGCATCACTCTATTCCTGGTTTTAAACTGACGAGGAAAGAACCATACCATATTAGCAGTGAAGTATATCCTATGTCTTCCTGGGATTGGTCTATAATGTAAGAATAAATAACAGCACTGTATGACATGTCTATATTATTGGTAGTGCTTCTACCAATGTCATTTCTTTTAATGTAGAATGAGTGGCTCTGGAGAAGATAATAAGATCTCTTCACTGGAAAATTTGTGTTTGTTAAGTTATACCAATTGATAAGTTTTTATTTGTAAAGGAAACAATATAAGCAATGCATACTAAATGATAATCATAACAATTATAATGTTTCATTGTCATTATGCACAAATGATAGAGGAGTTGGCGGGACCCTAATTAGCATATCTCTCATTTCTTAGATTCTTCAAGGCCTAGCCTTCCACTGATTTAGGTTATTCTTACCCTCAACGTTGGAGCTAACAGTTACGTGTAAGGGCCACTAGGGGGAGGTTCTGTCAGATCTGGGCCCTAGTTCTTTCCTTAGCATCAGCCAAACAGAGATGATTACAGTTTATATTCTAAAGCACTATCTATGTACAATAGGAAAGTCCAAGTGGAGGTTGGAGAGTAAAATGAACTGGAATGAAGAAAACATTTTTGTTTGTGTGTTGTTGTTTTCTTTTTTACCTTTGGTGCTCATTTTACTTATTTCCCCCCAGTTTTAATGTGGTATAATTGACAAAAATTGTATATATATTTAAGGTGTACGTGTGGTGTTTTGATATATGTATACATTGTGAAATAATTACTGAAGTCAAACTAATTGACATATCTATAATTTCGCCTAATTACCTTTTTTTGTGGTGAGAACACTGAAGATCTAGTCTCTTAGCAAACTTATGGTAAATAATACAGTACATTAACTACAGTCACTATGCTGTACATCAGTTACCCAGAATTTATTCATGTTGCATAACTGAAAATTTGTACTCTTTAACTAACACTACCCTATTTCTTTCTCCCCTCAGCCTCTGGCAGCCACCATTTGGCTCTCTGCTTTATGCGTTTGATTTTTTTTTAAAAGATTCCATCATAAGTGGAATCACGTATTATTTAATCTTTCTTTGTCTGGCTTATTTCACTTATAATGTCCTCTAGGTTCATCCAGGCTTTGGCAAATGGCAGTATTTCCTTAATTTTTAAGGCTGAGTAGTATTCCATTGTGTATATATACACCATATTTTCTTTATCTATTTATCTGTTGACAGATACTTAGGCTGTTTCTATATCTTGTATGTTGTGAATGTGTGGGTATAGATCTCTTTGAGATAGTGATTTTTAAAAATATATATTTTATTGATTTTTTTACAGAGAGGAAGGGAAAGAGATAGAAACATCGATGAGAGAGAAACATTGATCAGCTGCCTCCTGCACACCCCCTACTGGGGATGTGCCTGAAACCAAGGTACATGCCCTTGACCGGAATCGAACCTGGGACCTTTCAGTCTGCAGTTCGATGCTCTATCCACCGAGCCAAACCGGTCAGGGCTGAGATAGTGATTTTATTTCTTTTGAGTAAGAAATGGGATTGCTGAACTAGAGAAAGACTTACAGATAGAGAGCAGGTGGTGGGGGTGGGGATGTTGGAGGGTTAGAGGGATTGAACAAAAGAGAAAAAAGAGAGAATTCATGGACATCAACAGTGTGATAATTTTGGGTGGAGGGGAAAGGTGGGTGGAGGTGGCAGAGGGCATAGAGGGGATAAATGGTGATGGAAAAAATAAAATAAAATAAAATAAAAGAAATTGGATTGCTGGATGATATGGTAGCTCTATTTTTAGTTTTTAATGATGACACCAATTTATGTTCCCACCAACAGTGCATAAGAGTTCCTTTTTTTCCATATCTTTGCCAATACTTGTTATACTTGGCATTCTAATAGGTATGAGGTGATATTTTGGTGTGATTTTAATTTGTGCTTTCCAAATGATTAGTGATGTTGAGTGCCTTTTTATACACTTGTTGGCCATTTGCATGTCTTCTTTTGAGAAATGTCCATCCAGGTTCTTTGACCATTTTTAAAATTGGGTTATTTCTTTGTGCTATTGACTTGAGTTCCTTATATATTTTGAACGTTAACTCCTTAGCAGATATGTTATTTGAAAATATTTTTCCCCATTCTGTAATGTAGGTTATCTTGGCTCTCTGTTGATGGTTTCTTTTGCCGTGTTGAAGCTTTTAAGTTTGATGAAATCACACTTGTCTATTTTTGCTTTTGTGGCCTGTGCTTTTCACCATTGTTTTCTTCTAGTAATTTTAGAGTTTTGTGTCTTACATTTAAGTCTGTAATCACTTTTGAGTTGATGTTTGTATGTGGTGTGAGATAAAGGTCTAATTTCATTCTTCTGCATGTGGATATCCAGTTTTCCCAATATCATGTACTGAAGAGACTGTCCTTTCTCCACTGTTGAAGATCAGTAAACTATAAACATGTGTGTGTAATTCTGGGCTCTCTATTCTGTTCTATTGATCTGTATGTATTTTTTTTATGCCAGTACCATCCTGTTTTATTACTTTTTATAAAACCCAAATTAGAAGAGAAAGTTTATTTAGAAAGTTACAAAGGTAGTATCCCAACTGGGATACTTAGGCTCAGGAAACAAGTTACAGCGACAGAAGAAGAGCTTTTGGAGCTTAGGAGAGAGAAAGGTAAAGGTAACCTGCCTCCGGGGAAGAAGTGAGGAAAGGGAAAGGTTTGGGCATACTTCAGAGAGGGAGAGGGCCCCAGTACCATACTGTTTTGATTACTGTAGCTTTATAATATATTTTGAAATCAGGAAGTAGCATACCTCCAGCTTTGTTCTTTTGGCTCAAGATTACTTTGGCTATTTGGGATATTTTGTGGCTCCACATGAATTTTAATCTTATTTCTTTGAAAAACGCTATTAGAATTTTAATAGGGATTGTATTGAATCTATAGCTAAAGAGTGACATAATCTTACTGAGCTTTAAATAATTGCTCACAGTACCATGTATAATTTTGTCTGAAGGTATACAAAAGTAGGGACAGAAAGTCTAGTTAGGAAACTACTTCATGGTGCAGATGGGAGGAGTTGGTACCTTTTGATAGGAACCAAAATCATGAAGTGGTAACAAAAGGTGGGATTTTGGTTAGTTCTTGAAGGGAGAGCCAACAGGATTTGCTGAGGAGTTGGATGTGAGTTATGAGAATAAGATAGTAGGTTTTGGTCTGAGCAACTGTGAGATGAGGGCATCATTTCCTGTGATATGAAAGATTAAAGAAGGGCATACTTGGAAGTAAAGGTAAAGAGGTAAGGAACTGTGTTTTGAATGTGCAAAGTATGAGATCCTGATCATTTCCTGATGAAATAAATCACCTTCAATAATGTACTCAGGAGAACTCATATTTTGTGTATTCAGCTTTTGAGGGATTACTCAATGTTAGGATTTCATTCCCAATAAATAAATTGTTTATCCAAAATATAGCTTATCCTAGCATATAAGTTAGTATACTTCTTATCCTGTCAACTTACAAATTCATTTTTATTAGACATATCACTTTACTAGCTGCCTGTTTAAAACCTACAAATCTGTTTTTTTGGGGTCAGTTCTTTTCATGAGGAATTTGTCGATGAGATATGTTGATTCTATCTTAATCCACCATGATCCTCTTCACTCCTTTGGAAAACAATAATCTGGAATTGATGACAGATATATATGTCTTTTTATTGATTTTTCCTCAAGATTTTATTTTATTTTTTCAGACTTTGATTTTGTAGGTTTTGGCGTTGGACTAAGCTGCATGAGTTGCATGAATATAAACCCATAGTTATGTTCAAACAGGCTAAGGAATCCTGCCAGATGGAAATACAAAAAAATTTTTTAATGTGTTAAATAAAGATGCTTTCTGGTATCTTTAAAATTAGTTTCTAAAGAGCATATGCTCCTTTGAATGGGTTGGTTAACTTTTTTCTCCTTTAGAGGACAGAAAGCTTTTCATGGTGTTAGGCTTTATTATCTTGAAATGAGAGTACCCAGAAAAGGATACACAATGACCCTAAAGAATTAATTATTAACAAAAGAAGGGCCACAGATCCATATTCTAAACCAAAGTTACTATTGTAAGTACTTGTCCTCCAACATTTAATTGGTTCACAAAAAATAATCCAACAAAAAATCTCACACACTGGACTGTTCACTTCACAGCTTGTTTAGGAGGGTGCTTCTCGTTGCTCGAAGGAAGGTGTTTTATGGCTGAATCGTTGACATTTTTCTTCAAGCATGGTGAATTACATTTGCATCCACTTTTAAAGTTCTCTATGCTGAAATGTTGTGAGCATGAGGGAGGAGTAGAACTTTTGGTTCTGGTGCGCGCATTTATTTATGATTCATAATAACATTTTAAGGAGACTTTTGGTCCTGCCTGCAGTTATGCTTTGGCTCATCTCAGAAGTAATGATTTTCCTGTCAAGCATGAATCCTTGTTAAGCTCCACAATTTTCAGAAGAGCTGTCAGCTTCACCCCCAGTGTGATTGGTAAAGCATATAGGTTTGTGCCTAATGAACAATACAGACTGCCTGCCTTGAAATAGGTTTTATCCAGTATTTTTTAGAAACTCAGTTGGGGGCATATTTGAAGACTATGCAGTCCATCTGTTCTGTCTGATATTCTAAAATCCACCAGGTTAAGTCACATCAGAAGAAAGCTGGGCGCCCAGACCTCCTAGTACTGGCCATCTGCAGAATTGCTTTACTATAATTTTGGTATGATAATCTTAGCCTATAATGATGGTCAAAATAAAAAGAGAGCCATTTGAAACTTACAATTATGTCAACTGTAAGAATGTAGCTGAATATCTTGCCCAATATAACACAAAGCCTTTCCCATATCTCGTATGATTTTTCCAGAACCCCACTGCCAAAATTATTCCCTAATTTCTAATGAGATGGAAGAGATTCCAGGCTACAATCTCCAGTCCTCTAATTCTATTAATTTAAATATTGTTTTCCTCTGTGATCCTCTCTTCCACTACTTATTGATGTATATTTTTTTCATCCCATTTTATTTCTGTACTTGGAAGGTGGGATGGTAATTTTTTCTTTTCCTCACTTCTAAACTTTACATAAGAAAGATTGTATTTTCTCAGTTATAACTGAAAATGTCTTGACTAAATTGGTAAATTAAATTTTGTTGTTTCAATTTTTATTTCTTTGATTAATTACTGAAGTAATTTTTATTTTATTTTTTATTGTCTAAAGTTTTACATATGTCTCCTTTTTCCCCAATTGACCCCCCCCTTTTAAAAAAATACTTATAAACATATTTACACAAGTGGCCTGGTGCATGAAATTCATGCACATTAAAAGGGGATTAATTAGAGGAAATATTTTAATATTGCTATTTACTCTTTCTCTGTAATAGAGGTGTCAGAGATTAAAGAAAATTAGTAAAATGTATATGAAACCTTCCTCCTGTCAGAGTCTGGGGTGGACCATGGGACTCAGAGTCAAGTCCCCGCCCACCCATGTGTGCCTCAAAATCATGTGAGACCCAGACCTGCCTGCCCCCCATTGGGCTAATCCAGACCTGGCTGGTCCCACCCTTGTCAAGCTCTGCTGGGTGGGGGATGCGTCTTGAAGTCACCCATCAAACCCCACCGGATGGGGGACGCAGTCTGAGATCCCGTCAAGCCCCGACAGGCAGAGGGCGTGGCTAGAGTTCCCCTGTCAAGCCCCTCTGGGTGGGGGGCATGGCCTAAGGTCTCCCGGCCTAGGGTGAGGGGAGCAGCCTGAGATCCCCTGACCCAGCACTGGGGCAGGGAGGGGGTGCACCATGAAGTCCCCCATCAAGCCCCACTTGTGGGGGAACGTGGCCTCAGGTCCCTTGGCCTAGTGCTAAGACATGGCCTGAGGTCCCCCAGCCTGGTACCGAGCTGGGGGATGAAGACTGAGGTCCCCCATCAAGCCCTGCTGGTCAGGGGGCATGGCCTCAGGTCCCCTGGCCTGGTGCTGGGGTGTGGCCTGAGGTCCCCTGGCCTGGTGCCAGGGCAGGGGCAAGCCTGAGGTCCCACATCAAACCCTGATGGGTGGGGGGGCATGGCCATGGGGACAAAGCAGGGGTGCAGCCTCAGGTCCCTGCTGATTGCTCATTAAGGCTCATTACAGGAACTTGGCCTCTGCTGTAGGTGCAACCATCTTGTGCTACGGAAACCCCTGCCTCCACTGTGGGCACCACCATCTTTATGATGGAGTGACAGTCAATTTGCATAGTCCCTCTTTATTATATAGGACTAGAGGTCCAATGCACAAAAATTTGTGCACTCTGGCAGGGGAGTCCCTCAGCCTGGCCCATGTTCTCTCGCAGTCTGGGACCCCTCAGGGGATGTCCACCTGCTGGCATGCCTGGCCAGCCTGGGTGAGGGGCTGGGGGCCGTTTTCAGGCTGCCCACAGTCCCTTCAGGGTTCAGGTCCCTACTGGGGTGCCTGGCCAGCCTGGGGAGGGGCTGAAGGCTATTTTTAGGCTGCCCACAGCTCCCATTGACCCAATGTCCCAGCAAGGCTGGCTGGAATCAGGTTTCTGGGGTTTATTTATTGTCAATAATTGAAACATTGTTGCCTTGAGCAGAGGCCCAGTTGGCCTAGGCAGGAGTTTCCTCCATTGCTGATGCAACGGAAACCTCCTATTTGCTCTAGCTCCGTGGCTGCCGGCTGCCATCTTAGCTGGGTTAATTTGCATACAGCCACTCTGATTGGCTGGTGGGCATGGCTTAGGTGTAACAGAGTGAGGGTCAATTTGCATATCATTCTTTTATTAGATTAGATGTCTTCATTTATGAATGTCCTGTTCTCGGACCATTTATCTACTGGGATCTTATCATATTACATAATCTCATCATATATTAAGGAACTTATCTTTGATAAAACATAATTCTATATATTTTTCACATTGTTGCTTATCATCTGATAAGCTTGTATTTTGAGAAATAGGTTTACTTTTCTATGTAGTCAAATCTATCTTTTCCTTTATGATTTATTCTATTGCTTTTATGTTATCTTTTCATGCAAATTTTACTTCTTGAGGGTTTGGATATGGTGCTATACAATTTTTATTATGTTTGTTTCATAAACAGGCCTACTATAGTACTTAGGGCACAAAAATGTGCAATCAATATTTGTTGATATATTGATAAATTATACTTGCTTAATCTATGCAGTTTACATTTCCTGCATTGTTACATTGCAAATCTTTAACAGAAACACCAATATCCATTTGCATCAGCATTTCCTTTTGGACACTTAGAGATAAATTAAATAAAGTCATGCTTTTGGGCAATATAGCAGAAAACTGTTGCCTTGTCAACACTTTTGGTTGAATAGAGGAAGAACTATCATATTATATCTTCCTATTTTACTGATTTATCAGAGGTCACATCTCACTGTGTTGAGGTTTTTGAGTCCAGCTGTACCATGGAAGCACCTGGCAGGAAAGTGGGAACTGATTAAATTGTAACATGATTCAATATCTAGTGAATAGATTTCTATCAATTTGTGTGCATGACTCTGATATTGTTGAGCCAGTTAGTGCTACATTTGGAGATCCCAGAAGACTAACTCCTGGAGAGGGGAGAAATCCTAAAGTTAGAAAGAAAACTCAAGTCTTAACAGAATTATGATTCACTGGATGGTGTTGGGGCAGAAAGGAACCAAACACTGAGAATCCAGAAGTAGAGAAGTATTTTGCAATGAAAAGTAATCATATCATCATTTCTTTTCCTCACTGAGGGTACTAGTTAAATGTGAAGAATGGCCATTTTACAGAAATCAGGGGTACTACTTCTTGCCACATTTTAATAAGAAATGTAGGCAGAAGTGTTTGCCTACATTTCTTATTATTTATTAATAAGAAATGTAGGCAAAATATATATGTAAGCCAAAATACATATTTTGATAAATATGTGTAAATGACAAAATCAATGCATCATTCCCCCTACTACCGATTAGTTGATCATAATAACCTTTACATTTGAGAAATAACTCCACTATAAAACTAAGACAAGTTCTTAAATCTTGCCCTTGGGTTCTCCATAGGTGTCTGATTCTGTGCCTCCTATCAGCTCCTCATGCTAAGTCAGTGCTACACTGAGAAAGGGCATCTTCTCTGGTTTAGTTTGTTGTGCCCAATGGTGTTAATCCTATAAGTGCCTTACATTATGAATTTGGTCCTTATACTTTTCCTAGCTTTTGAATAACTTTGTGCTTCCAGAGGCCACCCTGAGATCTAGCCTTTAGTCTTCCTTTGCAGGGCCATCCTATCAACTCCCTGTGTTCCTTCCTGCCCACTTCCCCACCACCCAGTGAATCATAATTCTGTTAAGACTTGAGTTTTCTTTCTAACTGTAGGATTTCTCTCCTCTCCAGGAGTTAGTCTTCTGGGATCTCCAAATGTAACACTAACTGGTTTAACAATATCAGAGTCATGCACACAAATTGATAGAAATCTATCCACTAGATACTGAATCATGTTACAATTTAATCAGTTCCCACATTCCTGCCAGGTGCATACATGGTAAAGTTGGACTCAAGTCCAGACCTTACCTTGGATTTGAATCTCAGTGTCCAAGGCAATAGGGAAGGGAGGCAGGATTTTCTCAATGCCTTATGATTATCCTAGGGCTCCAGAGAAGTGCCCCCGGGCAGCCTCTGCTCCTATGTGGTCCTGTAATTCTGACTTTCATTCCCAATTAGGGGCTGGATGCAAACTGTTCAAGAACAAAGGAGACATCCAGAGTTTCCATTTGAGCTTGATCCACCTACCTTTGCTCTAGCATCCTGTAGTGGCTAGTTGAAAAACAGGGGTAGCTTCCAGTGCAGACCTGATCTTGGCCCCCTTCTTGCTTATTCATTCCAAATGCCTGACCCCTGGGGGTGTCATGTGTCTTCAGCTGGAGGAGCTGCTATCAATCAGTAGGATTTGCATTGACAGACAGACTGCAGACCCCATTCTCCTGCATCTATTCACTTGGAAATAAGTTTGTGTCAATCCATATGACGGACCAGAATTGCAGTGCAATGAGCATCAGTTACGATTCCTTTTTTGAACTGGACCTTCGGAAGAGATCTGGGATGTGGCAGCTAGGGAGTGGTTGGAGCTGGAATAGAATGACCAACTCTGTGGTCTCAGTCCCAGGAATTACTAAAGGCCTTTCTGAGAAATAAATGGATATGAGCTTCTTTTTGAATTTTAAACTCTACTTCTTTTCTTATTCAGATTTATTTTAAAGATACACACGTGATGATTTGATATACCTACGTATAATGTTGTGGAAGGAGTATCACAATCAAGGTAATTAACACGTCTGTCATCTTACATAGTTACCTTGATTTTTTTTTTTTTTTTGGTGGTGAAAAGACAAGATTTACTCTCTTAGCAAATTTTAAATACACAATACAATTTTATTAACTAAAATCACCACACAGTATATTGGATCCCCAGAACATATTCATTGTATAACTGAAAGTGTGAACTTCTGAGTCCAAACCTTATTCCATCTCCTAACCACTGGAGGTCAGAGTTGTGACTGTCAGCACACATTTGCTGGGGGGCTTTTACTAAGTAATTTTCCCATCTATCAGGAAAAGCTAGGAGGGAGCCCTAGAAGAGAACAGAATGCATTTGGAAGATAGAGATAGTATAAGGACACAAATCAACTCTAGGGTCACACACAGGCAGCCCTAGAAGAGAACAGAATGCTGGCAAGTCCTGTGGGATGAGCTTTGCATTTAAAACCTTGCCAGTTACTGTGGTCCATTCAAGATCATTGGATATTCATGGTCATGTAGAGTTCTGTTGGCCTCATATTTAAGCAAGTCAGGGATGTTGCATCTAAATAAAGGGCCTCTCATGAGGAAATTTGACTTCTTAAGCATCTCTGAAGTATTGTTAATCTGAATTTTTTCTCTGGTCTATCCCTTTTATATATATACTTGAGACCCAGTGCACGACATTAGCAGAGTGGCTTATAACATATACACCAGAGAAGAGATTCCCCCAATTAAAAGAAGTTCCCAAAGCTGGTGGATGACAAGGGCGAGAAAAGCAGCAGGCACTAACATGATTTCCCACAGTGGCACCAGGGGATGTGGTGAGTCTCCTCATGTAGAATGGCTGCCCAGTGCATCCTGGCATTGAGAATTCATAAAGAGCTTCCTCAAATGTGCTGCCCCCCTCCCCCCAACCTTAAGCAGGCACAGGAGCTGCAGAACTCTGTTGGAGAATCATGCAGAAATGAAGAGAACATCTCAGCTAGATTCCCATGTAAATCATGCATAGCCCTGGATTGGCCAGGGGGAACCTTAGGAATGATTGGGGTTTCCTGAACGTATCAAAAAAACTAGGCTCACATTTGTAATTACATTGATTTAGATAAAGTAGGTATGTGCCATTTCTTTTTTTGTTGTTTTGTTAATCTCCACCTGAGAATATTTTTCCACTGATTTTTAGAGAGAGTGGAAGTGGGGGCACACACAGAGAGAAGCATTGATGTGAGAGACACAGGTGGCTTGGTTACTTCCTGCACACACCTCGATCAGGGCGAGGATCCAGCCTGCAACCAAGGTACACGCCCTCAAACCCAGATCTTTTCAGTTTGAGGGCCAATGTTCTATCCACTGAGCCAAACCAGTTAGGACAATATGTGCCATTTCTTGTATATTTGATGTTGTGGACTGACATTCATACTCTGTACAGTATTTTTTTCTAGTATACATCAGTCATAGCAGGCTTGTTTTCCCATGAGCTTGTCTACGTCACTAGGCTGTATCACCAGGTTTCCAACTGCAGACCCCATTATTTTCTTGATGGTGAAGGGTACTCTTTGAGACCTCCTGCATTTGTATTTATTGTTCACTACCTACCACCTATAAACCATTGGTCAAAAAAAGCACATAAAATGGGTACTTGACAAATTCCTGCTATGGTTACACCCTTTAACCACTTAAAGTACAAATTAACATTTTAGCCAGCATCTCATCCACATAGAATGCTCTTTTGGCATTTATACTGGTCATTCTGGAAGACAGCCAGGATCTGAGTATTTTTAAGTTCCTAAAGGAAAGATCTAATATACAAAGAAGGCAAAGTCATAGAGGCATGTTTGCTTCTCTCTTTGATAAATCAACTGCACCTTCCTATTTCGTCATTTTAGATTGTTTTCTGAGACCCCCTCAAGTGAAAAGAGGTCATATAATATGGCCTGTAGATTTCAACTGCCCTTCCTCATAGTGACTCCATCTTGCTTTCCCTGATACCAAGTTCTTGCCATTCACTTTGACTATGATGATTGGCTGGATGAGAGAGAACAAGTAAGGTGTATGAGAGGTACTATATCATGGGAAGTCCACCAGGAAGAGTGCTTCTCATGGAAGGAATTAGGAGTCTGCAAAGTCCCCCCACCCCAAGTGGTTTATAGAAACTCAGACTATGTTTTGTTATGTAATCGTGCAATAGGGTGTGTGGTGGTGATGGTATTTGAACCAATAGTCCCTAATGGCAGCTTTTCTTACTCCAGTCTTTTTTTTAAATTAAATCTTTATTGTTCAGATTATTACAGATATTCCTTTTTTTTTTTTAACCCCCATAGCTCCCCTTCACCTGGTCCCCCTCCCACCCTGTGCCCTTACCCCCACTACTGTCTTCATCCATAGATGTAAGATTTTTGTCCAGTCTCTTCCCACACCCCCTCATTTCCCCTTCCCCCTGAGACTTGTCAGTCCATTCCCTTTCTATGCCCTTACGTATATTCTATTCACCAATTTATTCTGTTAATCAGATATTTGTATTGACTTGTTATATTCACTTGTTGATAGATATGTATTTGTTGTTCATATTTTTTATTTTTACCTTTTTCTTCTTCTTCCTCTTCCTAAAGAATGCCCTTCAGCATTTCAAATAATCCTGGTTTGGTAGTGATGTACTCCTTTAGCTTTTTCTTATCTGTGAAGCTTTTTATCTGACCATCAATTTTACATGATAGCCTTGCCGGGTAGAGTAATCTTGGTTGTAGGTTCTTGCTATTCATCTCTTTGAATATTTCTTGCCACTCCCTTCTGGCCTGCATGGTTTCTGTTGAGAAATCTGCTGACAGTTGTGTGGGTGCCCCCTTGAAGGTAACTAACTGTTTTTCTCTTGCTGCTTTTAATATTCTCTCTTTGTCTTTTGCCCTTAGCATTTTAATTATGATGTATCTTGGTGTGGTCCTCCTTTGGTTCCTTTTGTTTGGGGTCCTCTGCACTTCCTGGACTTGTAAGTCTATTTCTTTCACCAGGTAGGGGAAGTTTTCTGTCATTATTTCTTCAAATAGGTTTTCAATCTCTTGCTCTCTCTCTTCTGGTACCCCTATAATTCTGATGTTGGTAAGCTTAAAATTGTCCCAGATGCTCCTTACACTATCTTCACACTTCTGGATTCTTTTTTCTTTTTTTTCTCTTCCAGTTGGGTGCTTTTTGCTTTTTCATGTTTCAAATCTTTGATTTGATAATTGCAAACCTCTAGTCTGGTGATGGATCTCTGTATAATATTTCTAAGTTTATTGGCGGATTCTAGAAAATTCTTGAAAACCTTAAAACTGTAGTTCTGAACTCTATATCCAGTAGTTTGCTTTCCTCCATTTCTGTCATTTGTGATCTGTTTCTTTGTCTCCTCATTTTGGCTGCTTCCCTGCATTGATAGAATGGCTTTCTGTGCTAGGTGTCCTATAGGGCCCAGTGATTCAGCCTCCCAAATCACCTGGGGTGGACACTCTTGTTGTATGCCTTTGAAGGCTGGGTGCACAGTCTTGTTGTAGTTATCACTGGGAGGTATCGCTGGGATGAAATGACCTCCAGGCCTTTCTCCTCATTGTTTGGGGTTTGAAACTTTTGGAGTTCTGTCCCAGCTACAGTCCCTTAGGTTATGCTGCAGTCAGGCAGGTGCACAGCTTGGGCGAGGTTGTAAGTTGGGTCCGGTGGGGTCTCAGAATCACTGTAGCGGAGCAACCTGCGATGGCTTCCCCTCCACCGCCTCCGCGGCTTCTCTCAGATTTGGTGCCTCCACACCCTGGCATCTGTGAGCCCCTGAGTCCCCGAGTCTCCACGTCAGTGATCGCTGCAAACAGTTCTGCTAGAATGCCACTTGTCTTCCGCCCCGTTGCCCGACAGCCCGCATTACATTCAGTGTGACCCTGGAGTTTATAATCTCCTTCCAAGCTGAGGACCTAGGTGCTGCTGCCACCCCCTTTTGCCCTCGCTGCCTCCATTTCGTGCCGTCCGTACCTCTCAGTTTTTGGTGCTGGGAACTTCTACTCAGTCTCAATGCACTCTTTCTCTTGCCTTCTAGTTGTAAAGCTTCCCCTCCCTTGGTTCTGGAGGGTGGCCGTTTATCTTTATAGCTGTATTTTTATAATGTAGTTGTGGGAGGCTGCACATTTAGGTATATACCTCATGCTGCCACCTTGGTTCTCCTCTTACCAGTCTTCATCCAGTCTTCATTGAGGACATGTAACTCAAGGGTAATTTTGTTTTATTTTATATTCTGAACACATGCAATTGCTACTATTGTCTGAATAACCACATTTTGGATCTGATGCCTATTATGCACCAGGTACTCTTCTAGGTCATGAGGAAGCATTAGTAAAACATATCAATGTTGCCTTAATCTCTTCCTCATGAATTAGACATATTTGAACAATTTCTTACTTTCTGAGGCCACCTTACCCAGATTTGCCTTTCCTCTTCCTCTATGTGAAGACAGGTACAGATGCTGAAACCTCAGCTTGGGCTAGAATCTCAGGTCTTCCCTCAGTTGAGAGGAAATGCTCTACAGGTCCTAAAGCATATTCAGACAAATTGCCCTGGAAGCTATTCATAAAGCATGTTTTTTGCTCTGGTTTTGGTATGAATCTAGAGTCAAAATAGTGTTAGTTAATTTATTTTTTTGGAGAAGAGTGCTTAAGAGTAAAACGATGACTTACAGAGGAATTCTCAGTGAAAGTTAACAAAGGCTTCCTTCTGTTAAAGCTTGTGGGCCAAAAACATGAATTCTATTCTCCTCAGTACGTCTGTTACCTTAGCACTTAGCTGATTTATGTAAATGCTTTTTGTTGTTTCTCATAATATCACAGAACTTTAAACCCAAAAAGAAAAAGGGAAAGAATAACAAGGATATTTCTTGGTGAGATGGCGAGAACACCCAGCCTGCCGCCTCAGCCTTCACCCGAATGAGATTTTTTTTTTCTTTTTAATAAAGGGTATGTACTTTCTCAGTCTTTCAACAGAAAAGAAAATATGAGCATTCCCTTGGGTAAAGTTTCTGTTAGGAAAGCAAATAATTGAAGGAGGGCTCTGATCGAGAAAAGATTTTGTAAATACTTCCCAAAATGACATGCCTTACTGAGGAGAGAGAATTAAATATGAAATTTTGAGGTGAAGGAAAGCATTGTTTGGCTGCTACGTGTTCTCACAGAACCATCTGTCTCATCTCAGTCTGTGTTCAGCATCTCTTCTCTACTTTGTGAAGTAGTGGTTCTAAATATGACTTGAGATTAGGGATAGGCTTGTCTATACCTCTTCTCCATCATTCCTAGGATCTAAATTTTGCCTGATGAGTCCACTTCACTTTTACTCAGCAATTAGTTATTGAGCAGTTGCAGTGTTTCAGGCTTACTACAGTTGTTAATGTCCAAATTAAGGCTATATGCTCATTGTAATTTTGGGAAAGGTATAAAATGAGTGTCAAAAAAAGGCAGATGTTTATAACTGAATTATCAAATCTGAGATAAAAGGTCACTAAGTAACAAATGATCACTTTGTTCAACGGCCTGCCAAAATTCTCAGGTGAAGTATATGAATAAATTTAAGTGACATTATACACCAAATAAATAACATTGGATCAAAAAGAGATAAAACAATTGATCATGGAATAATAGTATACCCACACTTTCCAAAGAAGCCAGTAGTCAACATCTCTAGTACTGTCATGGGCATTTTCTGAAGTATTTGTTTTAAGGTATGTGAAAAGGCCACAAGCATTTTTATTTATAATGAGTGCATTGAGAGCATTTATTTTTTGGGTGGCCACATGGAAACAGTCTACTTTAAGCTAGGAGTCATGATTAAGTTTAAATATTGCTGAAGAAGTCACTTGTCGATCTATTCATGTCTGTTCTTTAATTGTGTGAAAGTCTTCTTATGAGGAGGAGATAGTGACAGATCTTGAATATGAAGAAGAAGCAGCATTTATGGACTATGGGAACACACAGGTTCTATGAGAGACATTCCCTGTCTTTTCTACCCACTGTAGACTGGTATGAAGAGTTCTTGGTCTAAAAGAATCCCATCCAGCAAGCTTCATTCTTTAGTCCTCTGATAAAGCTGATTGAAGAGTTCTGGGAAGTTCCCAAACTGCAGAAAATCTTGAGGGGGCAGAGAACTAGGTGTAGAATTTGGGAGTAAGTTCTCACTCTTCTAGACTTCCTTACTTATTTGCATAAGAGATAAGCCCATAGAATGACAGGAAGTACCTAGTTTCTTCACCTTTCCTTATGAAATGATAGTCTAAAGAGAGATTCTTACTATGTGAGTCATGTTGGCCATTGCTCTTTAGTCGAAGAGATGATGACTTGATAAGCAGGCAACTAATTGTTCAGGTTGGACTTCCTTTTCATAGTTAGGATCATGTGAGCAAATGATCAACTAGTGTTCTTTTCTAAGACGAAATGTGTAATATTAAGTGCTTATGGGATGAAATGTGTGGGAAGTGGCTTAGATGATGGAGCCAAAACTTATGGACCAGAAACCACATTTACCTCTTCCTCTTCCTGCTGTTCTCTTGCCCAGGGCCTCTTGACAGTGATGAGAAAGGAGTAGGATGATTTTTGCCAGTGGAAAGTAGCTAAACTAGAAGTGATTTGACTGATGAGAAATACCAGAGTCAGCATCTGCTTTACAACAAGGAAAACACTTCATGCAATTGAAGATCTTCATTGAAGTTTCGGAGTTTACAAGACATTCCTTTATTCCATTACTCTGTTACCTGCTGAAGAATTACACATGGTTACATAAAAAAGAGAAAAATAGGTGTGGTAGAAAAACCTGAAGATGGGGAATACAAAAATGTCTGGGTTTTAATCTCACTTTTGTCACTTAGGGGTTGTATATTCTTGGGCAAGTCCAATCATGCTATTAGCCTCAGTTTTCTTCTCCGTGAAATGAAGATATTAGTAGCATTAATTTCCCAAGATTTTTTGTAAGCACTACGTATATGTTTGCGGTGCCTTGTAAAATGGAATGGACTCTAAAATCTTATCTATTTGTATTCTTAATGATGATGATGATGAAATCTGACCAAGAGAGTCTTTGAGATGCACCTTGTCTTGTTGAGCAATGGAAAGGTCTGTTCTATTAGGCTATATTTGTTTAGAGCAAACATAAACACAAGCTTTCACTTCTTGAGAAGTTTAATCTTCTCCACTTGTCAGCTTGTGCAAAGCTCAATTTAATATTGATGTCATACTAGTTGTGTGCAGTGCGCACAAGAGCAGGGTCTTAAGGCAGCCATGGTATAACCACAAGTATTTGTCTCAATCAGCAGCAGACAAAAATATGCACATGTAAACCAGTACAAATCAGTTATAGGTATAGGCCTTAAAAATACCCTCAGTTTGGAAGCTGAAATATCTAAGATAGTGTCCAGATAAATTACTGGATGAAAGCAAGTCCTACAACTGCTCACAAGTATATATCATTCAGGCAAGAGTTGTTCTCTGCTTGGTTTGGATGAGTCCTCAGGTGGTTGGCATTAAAGTTTTAGGTAAATTGGAGGATATGGTATTTCAACAATTGTGTTTCACAACATCAGTTTTCCTGTAGTACACCTAGTCTACTTAAACAAGAAACATTTTCAATGTCATTAGATACACTCAAATATATTTCATGTTTATAAGGATCATATCAGCTTCCTCAGCAACTGGTTGCTATACATCTTTTAGTAAATAAGACAAATAAAGAAAGCTCAATTTTCATGTATATGAGGTTTTGGTACACGTACAAACAATCAGGTAGATTTTAGGAGCAGCATAAGCATTTATTTTTACATCTCTGGATTCAGTGTGAATAACCATGGTGAAAAACACCTGAGAACCAAGGTTAATTCTTTCAAATGTCAATGTATCATTTAATTCCATCATTTACCATTCATGTCTCATCCTTTTACTTCCTTGGAGTAACCTATTCATAAGAATATACCAGGTCTTAGGAGGGGTTAAATATTTTGCCCTTGACATAAATGCCTGACTCAATAATTTAATAACTTTCTTCTTTTAACACATGGAGCTAATTGTGCGTCTTCTTGAGAGAAAGTTTGTTTTCTTTAGCCAGGCTTCTGTGTTTGGCTTTAGCATTTCTCTCACCAGCAGCCCCGCCACCACTATTAAGCAGAAACCCTAGCCACCACACTCAACAAAGAGGTGGCAAGCTTCCAAGAAATATATTTCCCACTAATACACAGCTGAGAACATTAAAAATTGGGTAGGTCTGGTTTATGTTTGGTTCACCTCCGAATGTCTCACATATAACTTCTCAGTTGAATGAACCAGTGACAATTCAGCAAAATCACTCAAGAACTCTGGAGTTACTCTTCTGACATCCACCACTTTAGCCTTTGTCTCACGTGACAGCTTAGGGTTTGCTGACAGAGTACATCAAAGAATGGGGACCAGGTTGGGGACAGTTTGCACTGTCTTTAATCGTTTGCTGAAAGCTCTGGAGGATCTGTTCGAATTCAGCTAAGTAAAAACCCTCCACTTCAGCACCTCGTTCAGATAATATGAGAACCAGATGGGTGTCCACACGCTGCCTGATTGCTACTGTCTAATGGAGACAATCGGAATTCTGCACATCTGTGCCATGACATCGTGGAATGCCGCAGCCCTTTATTTTGCCCAGTAGACCACACTAGAACATTTATTTTCTAATTCGTGGAGAAGTGAAAGCCATCATTCAAAAGGCACCTTGTCCTGGCCATTTGTAAATTAATTTGTTAATGAAACATTACATCAGGGTAGCACTTTACAGTTTACAAAGTGCTTTCATTTCCTCATTTAATCCTTAAAATAACCTTGTGAAATAGGCAGGGCTGTTGAAAGAGGTTAAACAGTTGAGGAGAAAATCCAATATGCTACTATTCCTGTTTTTAAATGTTTGGTGTTAACTTATATATGGATTAACGTTGAATTATAGCAAAGTCTAAAATATGTATGACCTCCTAGAATATGTTTCTTCCTAAGGGAATTATTCTTTTTCCTACATAATTTATGGAGCACTCGATTCTCAGACATTTCCACGGATGCACCCATAACTGTATAGAAAAAAAGACTTTGTCCTCTGAGTGTAGAAGTTGGGAGAGGGTGTTTGGGAGAAAAGTTTGAGTTGCAGGTTACAACACTATGTTTTCAAGTCACATTTTTTAAAATCTTAAAATGTCATTCTGATTTTTAAAAATCTCTACGTATTTATGTTTTGTCACAATTTTGAGCAAAATTGACACATTAGGAATATATATCATACTTGTATGCAACTGTGTATCCTAATTTGAGAAATAGATTATTTACCTCATCATATTTGCTCATACAAGAATAATCTCCTTTTCATATTCTACAAGTGGCCAGTGCTAACAATATTAGGATAACATTGGGATAGATTTTTTTTGTTGTTAATTTGTTTGGGTCTTCATTTTGCCTTTGTAGTTAAGATGACCATGATGATAATATGGCTTCTGAAATAATAGTTAGCTGGAATTTCCACGGAGAAAAAAGGACATATGCTTCAGGCTGTGATTATTTGGATGCAGTTTTCTTGAGTTAGGGGCCTGCGTTAGGCCTCTCAACAACTCACAAGCAATTATGGTTACAATGCACCTCTTCTCACAATTATTAGCCTATAGAATCAAATCCACGTTTCTCTGCAAGGAAAACAAGGCCTTTCATCATCTGACCCCAATCCATTTGTCTATTTTCATCTTCTGCCGCTTGTACTTTCCTCTTTTCCAATACTGAAATTCTTGTACTTTCTGAATACATGAGAATTTTCATGTTTTCCTATTTTTTTCTTTAAGGTACGGAATATATTATTAATTTTGAAAATTATAATCTAGAGTATAAGTTCTTAGAAAGTGATGCAACTGTGCTTTGGGGATTACTAGAAGCCATATTTTGATGAAATACCATCTATAATAATAAAAGGGTAATATGCTAATTAGACCGGACATCATTCTGGATAAAGCCAGGGCAGAGGGAAGCCCGGGTCCTGGGTGTCAGAGAGAAGCCAGTGCTGGCAGCTGGGTGAAGAAAGCCCTACTCTTGCACGGATTTCATGCGTCAGGCCTCTAGTATAAGAATAAAAGATGGTAAATGTCCTTACAAAACACTGTTATAACAAATCATAATATGCTCAGTAATTTATCAATTAAGTGACTTTGTTGATGATAACATTTATAGGTTAAGATAGAGTAGGATGCCCTAACCAGTTTGGCTCAGTGGATAGAGTGTCGGCCTGAGGACTGAAAGGTCCCAGGTTCGATTCTGGTCAAAGGCATGTACCTGGGTTGTGGGCACATCCCCAGTAGGAGGTGTGCAGGAGGCACCTGATCGATGTTTCTCTCTCATCAGTGTTTCTAACTCTCTATCCCTCTTGCTTTCTTTCTGCAAAAAATCAATAAAATATATTTAAAAAAAGATAGAGTAGGAGTGGTAAAGTTGTGGACATATAGGGTCATGTGATTTTGGTTTGTTTTATCAAAATTATTACTTCACTTTGGTGTTCTTGGTAAGGATGTACCTTTGTTGTTAACTACTCTTTCCTCAGTTCTTCTAAGATACATTATAAACTCAATGACTTATTACAGGTTTTGATGTATAGCTACATTATCACAACCAAGAAAGCAGAATAAATAGGAGGCCAGAGCTGAGGAAGAAGGGCAGGAGTCTGAATCTATGACTCTCTATAATTTTAGTTGTTAATCATAGAGGATATTCCAGCTCTTGTGTATATGAAACTCCAGAGTTAGGATATTATCAGTCAGGCTGGTCAGATGAGCTTCTTTAATCTTGCTCTTTTTCTTCCTCTCTCTTAGATTATGGATTAGAGAATTATTTAGAGTACCATTTAGAGCACTTCAAATCCCTTGCCCATTTTCAGCTGGGAAATCTTAAATGGAAATAGTAAGATGATTATAGACAGAGCATATTTATAGGATTATCTAGGAGTCATATACACACACATGTATATAGTATGCATACAAAGTATTTCAGTGGAACCATGTTCTCCAGTGAAATAGTTCTAATCTTATTATTATACTAGAGGCCCAGTGCACAGAAATTTGTGCACTCAGGTGAATCCCTCAGCCCAGCCTGTGCCCTCTGGTAGTCTGGGACCCCTTGAGGGATTGTCCACCTGCTGGCTTAGATCCGCTCCCTGAGGAATGGGTCTAAGCTGGCAGTCAGACATCCCTCTGGCAGTCCGGAAGCCCACGGGAGATGTCCACTTGCTAGCGGGGAGCAGGCCTAAGCTGCAGTCAGACATCCTTAACGCAGCTGAGGAGGCTGGAGGGGCTCCCACCACCACTCCTGTACTGGCAGCCATAAGCCTGGCTTGTGGCTGAGCAGAGCTCCCCCTGTGTGAGTGCACTGACCACCAGGGGGCAGTTTCTGCATTGAGCGTCTGTCCCCTGGTGGTCAGTGTGTGTCATAGTGACCAGTCATTCCCAGTCATTCTCTTGTTAGGGTCATTTTGCATATTACCCTTTTATTATATAGGAGGTTTAGAGGCCTGGTGCATGGGTGGGGGCCGGCTGGTTTTCCCTGAAGAGTGTCCTGGATCAGGGTGAGGGGCCCACTGGGGTGCTTGGTCAGCCTGGGTGAGGGGCTGAGGGCCATTTTCAGACTGGCCACACCCCCTTCTGTGTGGGGATCCCTGCTGGGGTGCCTGAACAGCCTGGGTGAGGGACTGAGGCTGTTTGCAGGCAGGCCACAGCCCCTTAAGAGTGAGGGTCCCCACTGGGGTGCCTGGCCAGTCTGGGTGAGGGGCTGAGGCTGTTTGCAGGCTGGTCAAGCCCCCCAACAGGAACCCTCACCCCATGAGGATGTGGCTATCCTGGGTGAGGGGCTGATGGCTGTTTGCAGGCTGGCCACCACCCCCAGTGACCCAAGCTCCCAGCAAGGCTGGCTGGAAGCAGGTACCTGGGATTTATTTATCTTCTATAATTGAAACTTTGTTGCCTTGAGTAGAGGCCACAGCTGGCCAGGGTAGGCAGGAAGCTTGGCTTCCTCCATCGCCAGGGCAACCAAACCTCCTGCTTGCTCTAGCTCTGTGGCTGCCAACCACCATCTTGGTTGGGTTAATTTGCATATAGTTGCTCTGATTGGCTGGTGGGTGTGGCTTGGAGTATAGCAGAGTGACACCAATTAGCATATTAATCTTTTATTAGTGTAGATGAAATGATAACATATGTGATATTGAAATCCTCCCTCTTTCTATGTTTTTGATAAATAGAAGCATTTTTTTTTTACATGGCATCAAATCTTCAAAAATGGCCTCAATGAACTACGCCTCAGGGTAGTCACATCTGTGTAGTCTTCTATAGTAAGTCTGGGTTGGTCATATTTACCATGGAAATGCAATGGGAGTGACACTGTGCTACTTCTAGGCCTAGCTTTCAAGAGAATGGCAACTACTGTGTTTTTTCCCCCCTCCTGGAACTCTCACTTTTGTGTCTCCTGATCCACCATGTAAGAAGTCAGGTTATTATGTTGAGGAAACCATGAAAGGAGAGGGGAGGGGCTCAGTCTCACAGCATCCCAGTGAAGCCTCCAGAAGACTTCAGTCCCAGCAAACACCTGATTACAGCCTCATGAAAGAATCACAGAGAGCACAGCCGGAGTGGCTCAGTGGTTGAGCATCCACCTATGAACCAGGAAGTCATGGCTCGAGTCCCTGTCAGGGCATATGTCTGGGTTGTGGGCTTAATCCGTAGTGTGGAGCATGCAGGAGGCAGCCAATTAATGATTCTCTCTCATCACTGATACTTCTATCTCTCTCTCCCTTTCCCTTCCTCTCTGAAATCAATAATTCACAGAGAGACCATCAGAACAATTTGTTACATTAAAAATAAATATCCAAAATATCAAAATCACATCATGAAGTCTCTGGTATAAAACTGTGCATTAGGCAATGAGCGGTTCTTGCTTTCCAAGTTTACTCAAATGGCTGTCGGGCAGGCTGAGGCTGTTGGAAGCCTGGTTCAACTCTGATTTAAGGAGTACCATGTATTGAAAATATCCAATAACTTAGATGCAAGGGCCCTAAGAACCCAAAGATGACCCATCCATCAGACATAATGGATGTTTTCAGAGATTCTGTTCTCACCCCCAAAGAAAGCTAGCCTCAAAAATCAAAATTCTTCTCAACACCATTTTGTGTTTCCTAGCCCTCAACTTGCAATCAAATACTTCTTAATTTATTCTAATATTTATTGTTCTGGTCTTTGTCAGAAGTAAAAAGAATAGAGGGAAGGATAAGATATACCAAGATTGTGATTTTGTAAAAAGATTGAACCTGAAAAGAACTAAGTTTGCATAGGTGGGTAAAAAAAGAAAAAAGGAAAATGAAAAAACATAATTAAAAGATTTAGCTCTTTCTTAAATCTCAGATCTTTTATTTTTTATAATTTTGAGAATACTTTATACTTCTCAAAACCTTTTTCACTTACAACAGATCACTTAATTTGTTTTTTAAATTTAAATTCATTGTTTAAAGTATTACATAAGTCTTGTTTTTACCCCAGTGACCTCTCCCCAGCCACCCCCAATTCCCAGCACGTGACTCCCTTGCCACCTCATCTGTGTCCATGGGTTATGCATGCATACACATCCTTTGGTTGATTTCTTACCCCCTCACCTGCCGCCTTCCCTCATAGGTTGGACAGTCTGTTTGATGCTTCTATGACTCTGGCTCTTTTTTGGTTCTTCAGTTTATGTTGTTCATTATAGTCCACCAATGAGAGAGATCATGTGATATTTATCGTTCTCTGACTGACTTATTTCACTTAGCATAATGCTCTCCAGCTCCATCCATGCTTTGGCAAGTGGTAAGAATTCCTTCCTTCTTTTTTTTTTTTTAAAGATTCCATAGTCTTAAAAAAAAATGTTTTATTGTTTTTGTTTTGTTTTGTTTTTTTTTACAGAGAGGAAGAGAGAGAGATAGAGAGTTAGAAACATTGATCAGCTGCCTCCTGCACACTCCCCACCAGGGCTGTGCTGCAACCAAGGTACACGCCCTTGACCAGAATTAAACCTGGAACCCTTGAGTCCAAAGGCCGATGCTCTAGCTGCTGAGCCAAACCGGTCAGGGCAGAATTCCTTGTTTTTTACAGCAGCAATGGTATTCCATTGTGTAGATATACCACTGGTTTTTAATCCACTCATCTGCTGATGAACACTTAGGCTATTTCCAAATCTTAGCTATTGTAAATTGTGCTGCTATAAACATAGGGGTGTATATATCATTTCCTTTTTTTTTTAAAATTTTGTTTTATTGCTTAAAGTATTACAAAGAGTATCACTTATGTCTCCTTTTTATTTGTTTTCCCTTGACCTTCCCCCAGCCTCCCCTACCCTCCAGTGTCTTGTGTCCATTGGTTATGCTTATATGCATGCATACAAGTCCTTCAGTTGATCTCTTAATCCTCCCCCGAACGCTCTCCGGCCTTCCTGCTGTAGTTTGACAGTCTGTTCGATGCTGCTCTGCCTCTGTATCTATTTTTGTTCATCAGTTTATAATGGTCTTTATTATCCATAAATGAGTGAGATGGAGTTTCCTCAAAGAGTTAAAAATGGAGCTCCCATTTGACCCAGTAATCCCACTTCTAGGAGTATATCCCAAGAAAACAGAAACACCAATCAAAGAATTAATTATGTATATAGTATGCATAACCCATAGACACAGACAATAGTGTGGTGAAGACCTAGAGGACTGGGGGTGGGGGTACAGGTGCGAGGTAGAGGGGGTTAATGGGGGAAAAAAGGAGACATCTGTAATACTTCCAACAATAAAAATAAATGTTAAAAGATATTAAAAAAGAAATGATATATACAGCTGTATTGCTGTATAACTTAGTGATTACTGTATATATCATTTCTGATTGGTGTTTCTGTTTTCTTGGGATATGTTCCTAGAAGTGGGATTAATGAGTCAAATGGGAGTTCCATTTTTAACTCTTTGAGGAAACTCCACACTGTTCTCCATGGTGGCTACACCAGTCTGCATTCCCACCAGCAGTGCACGGGGGTTCCTTTTTCTCTGCATCCTCTTTAGCACTAGATCATTTAACTCTTTAATCAATCCAATGAAGTAAACAGGTATTATTCCTCTTAGTATAGGAATTGACTTAAAATTATTTTAAGCAGTGGGAGCCCCATTTTGGTAAATTCTCATAGGGGGTAGCAATTACTAAAAGCGAAGCCGATAGAGCTCTTCTGGTTCCATTTTGGGATTGAAGAGATAGGCTGGAGCTGAGCCCCTTGGCCTCTCAGCTTTCTTTTCATCCTGCAGTGAGCCCTGGGGTACCTTTGTAGAACTAGAGCAATACTCAACTATTCATTTTAATTTAGACCCAGATTTGTTGAAACAAATATGCTCTGCTTGCCTGAAGATTGCTTCCATCAAACAATACTCATTTCTTTCTTTTTTATTTTTTTTAGTGGTTAAGTGGAATATTTATTTTTTTAGATTAAAACATTGTCATTGTGGTAAAATACAATGTTTACCATTTAATCATATGGTCATGCAACCATCACCACTATCCATTTCCAGAACTTTTCATCATCCTAAACAGAAATCTATACCCATTAAACACCAACTTCCATTCCTTTCTCTTCCCACCTCATGGTCATTATAATTTTACTTTTTTAAAATCTATGACTTTGACTATTCTAGGTCCCACACAGCAGGCCAAAAACAGGCTTACAGTGGAGTATGCAAAACACACAGTTTATTCTTGTATTATTTATGAATTATTGTATTATTTTTCATATGACTAACTGTAAACCTATTTTTCCTGCATAAGTGGAATCTTACAATGTTTTTTATTTTTGTGAATGGCTTATTTCACATAGCATAATGTTCTCAAGGTTCACCCATGTTGTAGTATGAGTTAGAATCTCCTTCCTTTCTGAGGCTGTCTAATATTCCACTGTATGTGTAGACCACATTTTATTTATCCACTCATCCATCAATGGACACGGGGGTTGAATCCACTCTATTGTAAATAATGCTTCTATGAACATGGGCATACAAATATATGCTCAAGGTCTAGCTTTTAATTCCCCTGGGCCTATAACCCATAAGTGGAATTGCTGGATCATATGAAAATCCTGTTTAACTTTTTAAGGAATTATCCTACTGTTTTCCAGAGCAGTTGCACTATTCTAAATCCCCACCAACAATGCACCAGGGTTCCATGGAATCTACATCCTTATCAGTAGTTGTTGATTTCCATTTTTTTGAAAATATTTAAAGATGGAACTGTATTAATGCTCAGGATTGAACTTATTCTATGGGCCTGTGTAGATAAGAAGAAAAT
>PVJC01018498.1:15150-31382 GCA_004026665.1 Murina feae | reverse complement strand
CCGCTCCCCGATGCCCCACAAAGGGCCTGGGAAGCCCACCAAGCAGGCCGCCGACCCCCTGCCACCTCTTACCCGCTCCCCGGCCCGCCACCTTGCTTTCCCACTTCCTGGTGCCCTGGTGCCACTTCCAACTGCCATAGGCAGGCAGTTGCAACAGAACCCTTTGGTTTGTTCTAGTTCTGTGGCTGTTGGCCTCCATCTTGGCTGGGTTAATTTGCATACAGCCGCTCTGATTGGCTGTTGGCCTCCATCTTGGCTGGGTTAATTTGCATACAGCCGCTCTGATTGGCTGTTGGCCTCCATCTTGGCTGGGTTAATTTGCATACATCCGCTCTGATTGCCTGGTGGTAATGGTCACATTTGCATGTTTCGCTTTTATTATAGAAGACTATACTGTTTTGATTAGTATAGCTCTCGAATATAGTTTGAAAACAGGGGATGTGATGCCTTCAGCTTTGTTTTTCTTTCTCAATATTACTTTGGCTCTTTGGGATCTTTTGTGGTACCATACAAATGTTAGGATTGCTTGTTTTATTTCTGTGAAAGATGCCTTGGGTCTTTATAAGATTACATTGAATCTGGAGATCTCTTTGGGTAGTATGAACATTTTAACACAATTAATTCTTTCAGTCCATGAGTTTTCCATTTATTTGCGTCTTCTTCAGTCTCTTTTATCAATGTTTCATAGTTTTTAGTGTCAAGGTCTTTTATCTCCTTTATGTCTTCATTCCTAGATATTTTATTGTTTTTTAACAATGGTAAATGAGATCAATTTTTATTTCTCTCTGATAGTTTATCAGTTTATAGAAATGCAAGAGATATTTGTATATTGATCTTGTATACTGCAGAGGGAAGCTGGTGCCAGCAGCCAGGGGAAGGAAGGCCTACACTTGCATGAATTTTGTGCATTGGACCTCTAGTATATGATATTACTAGAGGCCCAGTACATGAATTTGTGTACGGGTGGAGTCCAGTAGGCCCACTCCGATGGAGGCCGATCCAGGCCAGGCCAGCAGGGGAGAGGAATCATGGGTGGTTGGTCGGCAGGCCTCATCCCTGATTGGGGTGGGGGAGCAATTGGGTGGGGCCAGCTGGGGGGGGGCGTGGGTGGTTTGATGGCTGGCCCCATCCCCGATTGGGGTGGTGGGGCCTGCAGGGGGGGGGGGCACAGGAAATTTGGGTGTCCATTTGGGGCCCCAATTGGGCTGGTTGGCCACCACAGTGTACATCATAGCAATTCGTTGTTCTGGTTCCATTGTTCTGGTCACTTGGCTTTTATATACATACTAGGGGCACAGTGCACAAAAATTTGTGCACTTGGGAGGTCCCTCAGCCCGACCTGTGCCCTCTTGCAGTCTGGGACCCCTCTGGGGATGTCCACCTGCTGGCGTGCCTGGTCAGCCTGGGTGAGGGACTGATGGCTGTTTTCAGGCTGGCCAAGCCCCCCAGTGTGGACCCTCACCCAGTTGGGGTGTGGCCAGCCTGGGTGACGGGCTGAGGGCCGTTTTCAGGCTCCCCACAGTTCCTTCAGGTTTTGGGTCCCTACTGGGGTACCTGGCCAGCCTGTGTGAGAGGCTGATGGCTGTTTGCAGGCTGGCCAAGCCCCCCAGTGGGGTCCCTTACCCCATTGGGGTGTGGCCAGCCTGGGTGCGGGCCTGAGGGCCATTTTCAGACTTTCCGGCTGCCATAGTCCTTTCAGGTTTTGGGTTCCTACTGGGGTACCTGGCCAGCCTGGGTGAGGGGCTGATGGCTGTTTGCAGGCTGGCCAAGCCCCCCAGTGGGGACCCTCACCCCACTGGGGTGTGGCCAGCATGGGTGATGGACTGAGGGCTGTTTTCAGACTTTCAGGGTGCCCACAGCTCTCATTGACTCAATGTCCCAGTAAGGCTGGCTGGAAGCAGGTTTCAGGGGTTTATTTATCTTCTATAATTGATACACTGTTCCTTTAAGCCGAGGCTTAGGAAGGTAACGAAGCCTCCTGTCTGCTTTAGCTCGTGGCTTCTATAATTGGTACAATGTTGCCTTAGTAGTCGCAGCCAGAACTGCTGTTTGCTTCAACTCCGAGGCTTCTATAATTGAGACAATGTTGCAAATATGTTGTTGCCTGGAGCTGGGAGAAACCCAGCAGCCGGCAAACAGTTTTACTCCTGCTGCAATGGAAGCTACCTGTTTACTCAGCTCCATGACTGCCAGCCTCCATCTTGGCTGGGTTAATTTGCATACAGTTGTTCTGATTGGCTGGTGGGTGTGGCTTAGGCATCCCGAAGAAATGGTCAATTTCAATATTATGCTTTTATTAGATTAGATGTAGATGTTATTTTACAAATTGGGACAGTTTTACTTTTTCTTTCTGATTTGGATGCCTTTCATTGCTTTTTTTTCTTTTTCTTAACTGTTATGGTTAGGACTTCCAATATTATGTTGAATAAAACTGGCAAGGGTGGACATCCTTATCTTGTTCCTGATCTTAGAGTTTTGAAAAGCTTTCAGCTCTTCACCCTTGGGTGTGGTAATAGCTTTGGGTTTGTTACATATTGCCTTTATTATGTTGAGGTACATTCCCTCTATATCCATTTTGTTGAGAGTTTTTATCATAAACAAATGTGGAATTTTGTCAAATTCTTTTTCTGCTCCTAGTAAGAGGATCATTTTTATCCTTCATTTTGTTAATGTGCTGTATCACATGGATTGATTTGTAGATTTTGAACCATCTTTGCATCTCTGAAATAAATCACACTTGACTATGGTGTATGCTTTGTAAAAATAATGTATTATTAAATAATGTGATTGTTAATATTTTGTTAAGGTGTTTTGCAACTATGTTCATTAGGATATTATCCTGTAATTTTCTTTTCTTATGGTGTCCTTGTCTGTTATTGGTATCAGGACAATGGTGCCCTTATAAGATGAGTTTTCTCCTCTTTTTTGGAAGAGTTTGAGAAGGATTGGTATTAATTTTTCTTTAAATGTTTGGCAGAATATTCCAGTGAAGCCATCTGTTCCTGGACATTTGTTGGTTGGGAGGTACTTGATAACTGATTCAATCTCCTTACTAGCATATCTCTTCTGATTTTCTATTTCTTCATGATTCATTTCTGGTAATTTGTGTTTTTCTAAGATTTATCTGATTCTTCTAGATTGTCAGTTTTGTTGGTATATAACTATTCATGGTACTCTAATGATTTTTGTGGTGTCAGTTATACTGTCTGCTCTTTCATTTCTGATTTTATTATTATGAGTCTTCCTACTAGGTGAGTCTAGCTAAAGATTTATCAATTATACTTTTAAAATCCAGCTCTTAAATTTCATTACTCTTTTCTATTGTCTATTTTAGTCTCTATTATATCTATTTCTCTTCTGATCTTTGTTATTTTCTTCTTTCTACTAATTTTGGATTCATTGTTTGCTCTTTCTAGTTCCTTGATCTAAATATCCTAACTTCACCCCTCAAAATAGAGAGTTTTGAATTTGACTATGTATTCAACTTGACCAGTGAATTTTATATTTTCATGTTACTAATTTGTGTCCCTTTTTTAAGCTTATAGAATTACTAGTGATCTGGTGCATGAAATTTGTGCACAGTAAAAAGGAATTAATTAGAGGAAATATTTTAATATTGCTATTTGCTCTTTCTCTATAATAGAAGTGTCAGAGATGAAAGAAAATTAGTAAAATGTATATGAATATCTTCCTCCTGTCAGAGTCTGGGATGCACCATGGGACCAGAGTCAAGTCCCCGCCCACTCATAAATGCCTCAAAATCACACGAGACCCAGACCTGGCTGGCCCCACCCCCATTGGGCTAGATCCAGACCTGGCTGACACCACCCCCATCAAGCTCTGCCAGGTGGGGGGGGCCCAGCCTCTAGTTGCCTGGCCTAGTGTCAGGGCGTGATGTGCAGCCTGAGGTCCCCCTGGCCGGGGGGATGTGCCTTGAGGTCCCCTGGCCTAGGCCAAGGGCCATGGCCTGAGGTCCCCTGTCAATACCCACCAGACAGGGGGCACAGCCAGAGGTCCTCCGGCCCAGTCCAGGGCGTGTGTCTTGAGGTTCCCTGTCAAGCCCTGTGGGTAGGGGGCGTGGCCTCAGGTCCTCTGGCCTAGAACTAGGGCGCATGGCCTGAAGGTCTCCCATCAAGCCCCATTGGAAGGGGGATGTGGCCTGAGTTCCCCCATTAAGCCTCACCAGGCGGGGGTGCAGCCTCAGCTCTCTTGCCCCGGCCCAGCACCACACAGCCTCAGGTTCCTGTTGATTGCTTGTTAAGGTTTATTAAGAGAACTCAGCGTCCACTGTGGGCACAGCCATCTTGTGCTATAGAATCCTTGCCTCCGCTGTGGGCACAGCCGTCTTGTGTTATGGAATCCCTGCATCTGCTGTGGATGCAGCCATCCTAACCGTTAGGGTGTGATGGTCAATTTGCATGTTCCCTCTTTATTAGATAAGATCTTTAGTATAGGGCAGGTCTCATTTTGATAAATATTCTCAGCTTTTGTTTATCTCAAAAGTCTTTATGCCACCTTCATTTCTGAATGACATCTTACCTGGAAAGAGAATTCTTGGTTGCCAATTATTTGTTTTGAACACTTTGAATATATATTATCCCTGTCTCTCCAGGCCTGTAAGGTTTCTCTTTTTTTTTCCTGTTTTTTTTTTAATTATTATTATTTTTTACATTTTTTAAAATCTTTATTGTTCATATTATTACATTTGTTTCTCTTTTCCCCCCCATAGCTCCCCTCCTCCCAGTTCCCACCCCATCCACTGCCCTTATCCCCCCCCTCACTGTCCTCATCCATAGGTGTATAATTTTTGTCCAGTCTCTTCCCACACCCCCAAGCCCCTTTCCCCCTGTGAATTGTCATTCCACTCCCTTTCTATGCCCCTGATTCTATTCTATTCACCAGTTTATTCTGTTCATCAGACTTTTTTTATTCACTTGATTTTTAGGTTCACTTGTTGATATGTATTTGTTGTTCATAATTTTTATCTTTACTTTTTCTTCTTCCTCTTCTCAAAAGGATGCTTTTCAGCATTTCATATAATACTGGTTGGGTGGTGATGAACTCTTTTAGCTTTTTCTTGTCTGTGAAGCTCTTTGTCTGACCTTCAATTCTGAATGATAGCCTTGCTGGGTAAAGTAATCTTGGTTGTAGGTTCTTGCTATTCATTGTTTTGAATATTTCTTGCCATTCCCTTCTGGACTTCAATGTTTCTGTTGAGAAATCAGCTGATAGTCGTATGGGCGCTCCCTTGTAGGTAACTGACCGCTTTTCTCTTGCTGCTTTTAACACATTTTTTGCGGGAAACGAGTAAACTCATCATATCGCTTTTTATACCAAAGCGCGGGAGACGAGTTTTTTCCAAAAACGAGTAGAGACAGATTCCGTCAAATATGGAGGGCCTGGCATTTCAACAACAACGAAAATATGCAAGACAACTCAGATAGACTTTGCAAAGTCAGACCATTATTGGATTTCTTTCTTCCCGTTACGACGCAATTTGGCGGGAAAATGCCCGATTACAAAGTGTTAAGATTTTCTCCTTGTCTTTTGCCCTTGGCATTTTAATTATGATGTGTCTTGGTGTGGTCATCCTTGGATTCCTTTTGTTTGGAGTTCTCTGCACTTTCTGGACTTGCAAGTCCATTTCTTTCACCAGGTAGGGGAAGTTTTCTGTCATTATTTCTTCGAATAGGTTTTCAATATCTTTCTCTCTCTCTTCTTCTGGCACCTCTATAATTCTGATGTTGGTATACTTGAAGTTGTCCCAGAGACTCCTTACACTATCTTCATATTTTTGGATTCTTTTGTCTTTTGGCTTTTCCAGCTGGGTGGGTTTTGCTTCTTCATTTCTCTTATCTTTGACTTGATTCTTGTGATCCTCTCATCTGCTGTTGGATCTCTGTATATTACTCTTTATTTCAGTCAGTGTATGCTTAATTTCTAGCTGGTCCTTTTTCATATGCTCGAGGGTCTAACTAAATTTATTGGCAGACTCTAGAATATTCTTGAAAAGCCTTATAACTGTGGTTTTGAACTCTATATCCAGTCGTTTGCTTTCCTTCATTTCTGTCATTTGTGACCTGTTTCTTTGTCTCCCCATTTTGGCTGCTTCCCTGTGTTGACAGAGTGGCTTTAATCAGCTGTGTCTATGGTGGGGAGAACTTCTATGCCGGATACACCCTTATGGGGCAAGACTTGCTTCAGTGGGGCTTTCGTGCCCACTAAGTCTGCCCCCTGAGTGCGTCCCTTATGAGTCTGCGGAGTTTAGACTGGGTGGTTCTACTCTGACTGCTGAGTACACTGGCTCTTGTATCTCCAAGGAGGTGCTGTTTTAGCTTCTGCCTGGGGCTTCCCAGCCTTTTATATGCAAAAGCCTCTGTGGGCAGCTTGGGTGGGGCAGGGTTTCAGGGAGTCTACAGGGTGGAGCAACCAGCTATGGCTGCTTCTCAGCCCTGTCCTAAGAGGCACTGGGTCTCAAGCCGCTTTGGAGTTTCTCCCAGTGCCAGATGGGTGCCAGACAGTCCAGCTCTTCCCCGTATGATTCTGAGTCCCCAAAACTCACCTGGAACTGAAGTTCAGAGCCATCGGGAGCTTGTGCTTCCCTCCGGTATGAAATTCTGCCAGCCATTTCCATGAGCCCTTTCCGCGGGCCCTTTCGCACCCGCGCCTCCATACCTCTGCACTTTATTTCTGCACCTCCTCTGCGTCTCAGTCTCTTTCTAGTTGTAGAATTTCCACTCAGCCAGCCTTCCTATGGGTCTGGGTGGTGTCCGTTTTTTCTTTTCGTTTTGGCTTTGTAATAGTTGTGCCCAGCAGTAATTCCAATGTTCACCTATGCCGCCATCTTGGTTTCTCCCAGGCCTGTAAGGTTTCTGCTGAGGAATCTGCTGTAGTTTTATCAATATTCCCTTTTATGTGATGAATATTTTCTCTTTCTGCTTACAAAATTTGTTATTTATCTTTGATTTGTGAGAGGTTGATAATGTTGTGGGGTCTCTGTATTGAATGTTTAGGGGATTTTTGAATCTCCTATCCTTGGATGATCACAGCTCTCCCCAAATTTTGGATGTTTCCATCATTATTGCTCTAAGTAAGTTTTCTGTTCCTTTATTCCTCTTTTTCAAGCCTCTCATATACAGATATGCTTATTCTCTGTGGTCCCCACAATTCATTTAGGTTTTCTTCACTCTATTTTTCACTGACTTAACAATATTCTGATATCTGCCCTCACAGATATTTTCTTCTGCCTGATTGAGTCTGCTGTTCAAGCTACCTGTTATTTCATTCACTGTATTCTTAAGCTTGAGAATTTGTTTAGTTCTTTATTATGATTTCTATTTATTTGTTAAACTTCTTATTTTGTTCATGTATTTGAAGACCATTGAGTTGTCCATATTTTTTCTCTTGAATCTCACTTAGCTTCCTTAAAATAATGATTTTGAAATCTCTTTTAAATAACTAGCAAATATTCATTTGTTTAGGGTCTTTTTTTTGTATTAAAAATTATAGTCTTTCTTTGGTGGTATCATGTCCCTTGCTCTTTTTTGTTTGTTTCTGATAAGTTTTCATTGATGTTTGAGTGCTTGAGGTTGCAGTCACCATTTATAGTTTTTTGGACTGCCTTCAGTAGGGAAATTCTTTTACTTGGAGGTGGCTTCAGAGATGCCAGCTAGGTGGGAATCAGCATCCTTGGTCTACAGTGGTGTAGTCACTGTGTAGCTCATTGGCTGAGGTTGACATTGCCTATACTGCAAGGATCTTCTGTTGGTGGATACTTTAGAGACCCTCTGTAGAGCAGAGGCAGATTGGGCTATTAGGACTCTCAGAAGTGAAAGTTGCTTGGGCCTTCCTGTTCTCATGGCAGGAAGTTCGAACAGAGAGAATCCTTGGCTCCTGGCCTGGCATGATGTCACAGAGCAGTTTCAGAGAGGTGGTAACATTGCCCAAGTCCTGAGGTCCAAGTGCACTTGCTATGTCTTTGGACTGGTTTCTGGGATGCATGTATGCCCAGGTTTCCCATGGAACTAGGACTTGGGTCTCAGGGCCTCACTCTGGCCAGCATGTAGGGATGCAGCAGTGGCACAGGTCTTGAGATGATAAGTTGCAGTGGTAGATTGGGGACTGAGGGCAGGATACAGTATCAGCACCCTGAGGGGGGGAGGGTCAAAGTCTCATCTCTAGCCCCAGTGGGGCAGTTGCAGGTCAGCAGCAGCATGACCCTAGTTGTAGTCTGCTAAGGCCATATGTCAGATCTGGGCTTAGAGCAGTGGCAGCCCAGCCCAGCAGTGATGGTTCAGCTGCAATCTAAGACCCAGAGGGTGGAGCCTGGGGCAGCAGACATTGTCCTGGTAATAGTGGGACAAATTCAAGATCTGAGGCCAGATGTGGGGGCACAGAGCAATGTTAGCTCCCTCCTAGGTATGGTGAGGTGCTGTAGTGCCCCATCTCGAGATCAGGGCACATCAGTGATTGGGTCCCCTGCAGGTAGGTGTCACTGTAGTGCCAGTGCCAGCCTCTGAGGATAGATGGGGGCTGGGGCGGGGGGAAAGGTGTAAGCTCTGGCTAGTTCCATTAGCTAGGACCAGCATTGGTGAAGACAGAGAGGTGATTTATGCAGCAAACGTCGCTGTAACAAAGGGTTCTCCTTTTCCTGTAGTGGGGAACTTCCTCTGAGAGGAACCCTCCTGGTGCCAGTCTGCTCTCACTGGGGGTTGCGGTGGCACAGGTAATGTGCTCCTTGGACATTTTTATGTGGCCTTCCTTGATTTTTGAAATATATAGGATTTTTGTTACTTCTTTGTAGTCCAGAGATTTCTCTGAGCTGATTTTTTCCAATATGTAGTTGTTTATTGATGTGTGTTTTTTTTTCATGTGGGAAATAAGCATTGGGGTCTTCTATGCTGATGTCACCCCCACAATATTTTGGCAAAATTGATTGTGCCAGGAGGTTATGGAAGAATAATAATATAAACCATCTTTAGATTCTCTTCTGAGCTTGCACTTAGCTATTCTACTTAGTAACAAATACACTTTTGAAAAGTTGATATCTACACTATAAAAGAGAAACATGCAAATTGGTGTCACTCTACTACACCCACCAGCCAATCAGAGTGGTTATGCAAATTAACCCAATAAAGATGGTGCTTAATTTGCATGTGCAGGCTCAGAGCGAAGACTGAAGGCTCTGGCTGGAATGAAGACTGAAGACTGAAGAGGCTTTGCTTCTCCGCTGCGGCCGGACCAAAGGCCTGGGTCCCAGGTGCTGGAAGAAAACCAGTGTCAGCAGCCAGGGGAAGGAAGGCCTGTTGCACGAATCTTCATGCAATTGGCTTCTAGTATATAATAACTATGGTGTCCGTTGGTAGTTATGTTGTTTTGACACCTTTGCATTTGTGTACTAGTTATAACTAAAGTATAATAGCTGAGTCACTTTAAAACCACATCATACCTTGAATTCCATTATAAATTACCATGTAGAAATTTAAGTTGTTGGATGTTGGAACTCTGAATGAACTTAATTATCTTTATAAATACACTTTATTCTATCTTAAACCTTTTACTCTTGAAGATCTGCTCTTTTCATTTCAGAAAATTTGACTCACCGAACTTCTAGGAATAGTCATGTGCCACTTAACAACTGGGATGCGTCCTGACAATGCCTCATTAGGATATTTCTATTTTGTCCTTTTACAGACATCATAGAGTATACTTACACAACCCTGATGAAATAGCCTACTACTCTAATTGTATGTTACAATTTTCTATGACTGGCAGGGCAGTGGGTTTATTTATACCAGCATCACCACAAACATGAGTAGCATGTTGTGCTATGATGTTAGGACAGCTACAACATCACTAGGCAATAGGACTTTTTCAGCTCCATTAAAATCAGCTCCATTAAAACCATTGAACATGCTGTTATATAGCACATGACAGTATGTCTGTTCTCTTAGTAGCAGTATAACTTTTAGTTCCTTTTAGGTTTAAAATCTGTTTTCTTACATATCAAGTGAAAATAATAAGACCTATTGCTTAGAGTCAATCTGAAGATGAATAATGTTGTGGAAAATACCCTGTCCAATGCTTAAAACATAGTAGGTAACTATAAATGTCAGTTCTCCTCTCTTTCCACCTCATTTTCCTTGGTGCTTGTATTGCTGATTTGACTTTGAGTTGTTTTTTTCCACTATGCTTTTTCCATAACTTAACACACACACAAGTTTCTTTGCTCTTGGATTTAATAATCTTTTAAATGCTAGATAACATTTCATTCTAAATCTTTAGATAGAAAGTAACAGAGACTTATCACTTGCTGAAATTAGCCTTAGAGTAAATCAGCAACTTTGAGTCATTGCCATATGAAGCACATTGAACTATATAATGAATGGTGACAAATTTACAATCATTCTGTTGCCACTTTGAATCCTCTGATTAAAAAAGAAAGAAAGAAAGAAAGAAAGAAAGAAAGAAAGAAAGAAAGAAAGAAAGAAAGAAAGAAAGAAATCATTTCTGTTCCTAAATATATCTAATACTAGAGGCCTGGTGCACAAAATTCATGCACTGGGGGGTGGGGGGGGGTGGTGCGTTCCTCAGCCCAGCCTGCACCCTCTCACATATTGGGAGCCCTCAGGTAGTGTCCTACTGATGGCTTAGGCCTGCTCCCTGCTCCCCTTGGGGAGCAGACCTAAGCCCCAGTCTGGCCTCCCTTTGTGGGAGGTGACCAGGTTAATCAGGAGAAGCCACCAGCCCCATCACCCCGCTGCTGCAGCCACTGCCAGTCACCCACAGCCACCAAGGTGTTTTCATCAACATGGACTCCAGTCTCTTCACCATGAAAAAATGACAACTTTCTTTAGGCATTTTCAAGATGTGTCTTTCATAGAATATGACATTTCTTTCTTTTTTTTTTTATCCTCACCTGAGGATATGTTTCCATTGATTTTTAGAGAATGTGGATGAGAAGGGAAAAACAGAGAAACATCCAAGTGAGAGGAACACTTTGATTGGTTGCCTCCTGCATATGCCCTGACCTGGGCCCCAGCCAGGGAGGAGCCTGCAACCTAGGTACATGCCCTTGATCAGAATTGAACCCAGACCCTGCAGTCAGCAGGCTGAGGCATTATGCACTGAGCCAAACCAGCTAGGGCAGGTTATGACATTTCTTAGCCCTCCATAAGTGGACCTTCATTTTTTTTCTCCAGGATTGTAGTAGAAAAACCCTGGACCGCCTTTAGGGATTCTTATTACCCAAGTTACTAAGAATATTACCAGTGGCATACAGGGAGCTTAGCCAATGAGTGTTAAGAAAAGGTGTTTCCTCTGTAGTTCACTCTGGTCACTGGCTCCACCCCAGCCCCTCCAATCCCAGCTTCACCTCTTCCCAGGCGTGTATGCTCTGGCTGAGGCTGCAGGCCTGGGCAGAAGACCCCCAAGCCCCTCCAATTGCCAGTTTCACAGAGCCCAAGCCTCTGCGGTCACTGGCTCTGAACCTGCCCCCTGCCATCACTGGCTCTGCCTGTGCCCCATTGGCAGCCTCTGGCCAAGATTGCAGGCCTAGTCAGGGGACCCCCAGACCCCTCCAATCGTGGGCTCCACCCCTGCTGCACTATAGCCTCTGGCCAAGGCTACAGGCCTGGGCAGAGAATCCATAGACCCCTGTATTGCCGGCTCCACCCCTGCCCCTCTGATTACCGGCTCTGCCCTGCTCAGGTCCTGAGATCGCTGGCTCTGCCCCTGCCTCACTGTAGCCTCTAGCCAAGGCTACAGGCCTGGGTAGGCAACCCCCAGACTCTGAAATTGCCGGCCCCACCCTTGAGCCTCTGGTCAAGGCTACAGGCCTGGGCAAGAGACCCCCAGACCCCTGCTTTTCCAGCTCCACTGGTGCCCAGATCCCTGCGATCGCAGGCTCTGCCCCTGCACTTCCGATTGCTGGCTCTGTGGATCCCAGGCCCTTTTGATCTCCAGCCTTGCCCCTGCCCAGACCTGAGGCCTCTGGCCCAGGCCTTATGCCTGGGTAGGGTACCCTCATACTCCTCTGATCACTGGCTCTGCCCCTGCCCACTCTGATCACCAGCTCCGCCCTTGCCCATGCCTGAGGCCTCTGGCAAAGGCCTCTGGCCTGGGCAGGGGACCCCCCAGCCTCCTCTGATCACCTGTCCTGCCCCTTGGGCCCCCGCCTCCCCCACCACCTCTGATCCGGACTGGGTGCCGCCATCTTGTGACTATGGGGGGGGGCATCTTTGTGATGAAGGGACACCTAATTTGCATATTACTCTTTTATTAGCTAGGATATTTTGAGCTAAGGGTCAAACTTCTTCCTAAAGGATAGTTTTCGGAAACTATAACAAGTTAATATGAAAGTAAGATTCATGTTAATAGTGTTAAGATTCAAAGAAATATGATTACAATAAACCTAGAGTAGTCAGCAAGCTATCATGAAGACCTGAGGAAGGAAGAATTGCATCGGAAAATGGAAGCTAACAAAGAAGAAAGTGAGTGTGTGTGTGTGTGTGTGTGTGTGTGTGTGTGTGTGTGTGTAGTAATTTGCTAGCTATTTCATGCTAGCAATTTATATGTATGAAATTGCCTGCAAAGTATTGGACCTGAGTGAAAAGACAGGGCAGAAGAAAAATAATTTGTTGTGTTTGCTAGAGGCAAGAGGTTATTTGAATTTTATAAGAAGTATATTTCAGAGAATGAGTTGAGCAGTTTCCTCTGGCATACCCTCTTAAGAATTTATTTAAGGTTAAATGTGTGTTTTTTTCCTGCCATCTCAAACTGTGTTTGAGATGCTCACCTTTTCTGTATCTCATATTCCAAAGGAGAGTGCCACTTTGCAACCCTACAAAGACATATATAAGTGCTTGTTCTATTTCAGGACATGTTTCTACCCATACTAATATAAATTACAGTATGAGATGTAAAAGCCTTCCAGAATGGAATATTATAAGATGAAGTACTAGTATGTAGGATGGCATGACGGAAAAACTATATATATTCCCAGAGTTTCCAGTCAGGTCTTAATAGTGCTGCTTAATTTTTATTTGAAATGAATGTCTAAGATATCAAACATACTCTTATCCCACTGTAACCACCACAGACGATTACAAAACCAAACATATGGTTTTCATGTGATCTGCCTTTTTAGATATCCCTACATTTGTGTCATGGGTGAAAATTTTAGAACTGAAATTAAAACTGAGTGAATGAGTTTCTTGAGAAAGGAAACATGTAAAGAAATGATCAAAGATATTGGATGACAATAATTTATTGAATAAAGGCATAAAGAAATGTCTTCAGAGCAAGGAATATTTACAGATAGGAGACCGGAACTTCTAAAAAGCTAATGTTAGAATGCTGATTTTAAAAAAAATCCATCAGGAATGCAAAGATACTAAAACTAAGGTTTTAAAAGTAGGATACAGTTGTCATAAACAATAGGTTTACTTGCTTTTTACAAAATAAAAATTTTAAAATGTTTTTTTTTATTGATTTCAGAGAGAGAGAGAGAGAGAGAGAGAGAGAGAGAGAGAGAAACATCAATGATGAGAGAGGATCACTGATTGGCTGCCTCCTACATGCTTCCTACTGCAGATTGAGCCCACAACCCAGGTATGTGTCCTTGACGAGCACCTCAGTCCATAGGCCAACTATCTACTGAGCCAAACTAGCTAGGGCGCAACAAATTTTTTTTGATCATTAAGCTAGCTGGCTCGTACTATTCATTTTCTTCTAACAATTTACAAGGGAAGTTAGAATTTCTTATATTACCAATATTAAAAGTATAACCAGTGGCAATTTTCAGAATTGAGTCCTCATAGATACCACACATATGAAAATAAATTTGCCCTGTTTTTACTAGAGAAAGAAAATTATTGATTAAATAAAATGGTTTTCATCTATATAGTTTTGTGTGACAACTTGGCAGCACTATAAACTGAATTAAGAAGAAAGCGTTAAAACTTGTTCAGCCACCTCAGAAAAAGTATCTCCTTCTATATCTTATTTATCATGGAGAAAATAAACACCACTTTTTCATCTGCATATCACTGTTATGGTTTAGCTCTATATAGTTCACTCTAAAAAAAGAGGATTAAAAATATTTTTTTTCCATTTTTAGTCTATTTAGTTACTCAGAAACTAATCTGTTAATCTAATTTTATTTTCTCCCCAAACATATTTTTTCTTCTTTCAGGATTTAAACAAATCAGGCTTTCTCAGAACACTTAATGTATTTACCATTATTACAAACTTCTGGGTAGTTCAACTTTCTGTTCTGTAGGGGCTGCTATGGAGACAATTGTTCTTTGCCACCCTCTTCAGAATATTTGTAGAATAACTGACCTAGAGGGAAGCTGAAGAAAAGAGAATTTGAGTTCTGGTACCCATGAATATTTTTGTGCCTAATTGCTCTTGCCCTGGCTGCTACTCATGTGTTTGATAGGTAGACTTGTATTAGTGTTGTGGACGCATCATTCAAGAGATGAGCCGGATTTTATCTTGCAATGGGATCTCCATATGTTATGGAGGGACATTTTTGAGAATAAGACCACCGACTCCAATTAGGTCTTAAGCAGCAAGTGAAGATTTATTGAGCTGGCCAGCTGGCTGTAGTGTCAGTCCTCACTTCCGTCAATAAATCTTCGCTTGCTGCTTAAGGTGGTTTATTAATGACCTTTTGAAACATAACCTTGATTTATAAGTGTGGACCTGTTTAAAAATAATTATGTCTGGCTTTGCATGGAAAGTACAATTTATAAAGCACTTTACCTGTATAGTCTCATTAAAACCTTCCTTAAACCTAGGAATTATCATTACCATTAAAACCTTCCTTAAACCTAGGGATTATCATTACCATTAAAACCTTCCTTAAACCATGGGATTATCATTACCATTTTGTTCTTAAGAAAACCAACCTTGTGGCAGTTGGTAACTTCTTGAGAGCTGAAAGCACTCCAGTTGGTATCAGAAGCCTGGATTCAGATACCACCTCTGGAACTTGTTAACTGTGTGATGTTGGGCCAGTTCATAACCTTAGTTTTCTCAGCTATGTATCTGATTTAATATCTACATGATTATTCAAATACTCAATAAGTTGACCATATTGTTGTTTTATAAAAAATTCAAAAATGTGTGACATAGAGCTTATTCAGGAATGTCCAAAGCCACAGGATTCTACATAGATGGAATTTGAAATAGACACAGGTTTTCACACTACACCTAATGGGTTTTTAAAATTTGTTTTCTCTTTTCTATTTTATACTCTCCCCTTGGTAGAATTACATATGAAGAGGCAACCCTACTAATATTTGAACCAGGAATATATAGTTTGATTAAAAGGAGCCCCTTAAATACTATTTTTAAAGTGGCTAAAATATAGTGAGAGCTATGTTTTGTCTGCATGATTTCATTGTGCTGTATTTTTTAACCTTTAAGAATAAGTTTACACTCTGGCTGGTGTGGCTCAGTTATTGGAGTGTCAGCCTGCACACCAAAGGATTGCAGGTGTGAACTCTGGCCCTGGGTCGGGGCATGTGCAGGAGGCAACCAGTCGATGCGTGTCTCTCTCATTGATGTTTCTCTCCTCCTCTGCCTCCCTTCCTCCCTTCCTCCCTTCTACTATCTCTGAAAATCAATGGAAAAATAAATTCTCAGGTGAGGATTAACAACAACAACAATAAATTTATAGATTATTTCAATTATAACAGTTTAAACATTATCTAGAAATTGCCTTTTATTTAATTCAGTCTTTTCTGTTCCTTTTAAATGATACATTTCTTTCTTTCTCTACTCTTTTTTATTTATTTATTGCCGTAAACTGATTATTTTCACCAGCCTTAATTGCTCTGGAAGGTCAGAGCTATGCATCCATTGTTTAAGTTGAAACTTTGTTAGTTAAAGCAACCTCCACTTGTTAATTACATGTAAATTCTTGCTTGGAATTTCCTGCCTAAAAGATATGAGTATTTTCCCATAACCTCAATAAAAGCCTTGAGCAAGGCTAGAGTAGCGGCTGTCTCTCCCACTAGAGGTGGGCTTCTACCTTGACCCCTAATCTTCAAATTTAATCCTTTCTAGTTTCTCCCTTTATTTTGTGTGTGGCCTTCTCCAGAACCCAAACCGTGAACGGGAACCCTGAACCACACGGGATGTGAAAGAGGCTCCCACAATTTATTATTTTTTTGATTGATTAAGGTATTACATATGTGTCTTTATCTCCCCATTCTCCCCCC